>BQNB010140559.1:0-17400 GCA_026074375.1 Tanacetum coccineum | reverse complement strand
TTTTGGTAACTTTTGACACCTAATTAAAGATCTTCCACCCGCCTTTGAATGATAATATGTCTGGTGTACATACGTAATGCCACATTCAAATCATATCGTTCATCGATTGTGAGATTGGTCAGCTTTTGTTGAACGATTAGAAGTAACATGTCCTCAATGTCTTGTAGGCGAAGTCTTTTGAAATCACCTTCTTTAAACGTATATAACTTCTGATCAACTCGATTGACTTCAATCTCTTCCAGGTGACCGTAGTCATACTTCTTCATGATTTTAAGTCTGGTTACCGCAATAATTCTTCTTATGGAGTAAACATCTTTTGACAAAGTCAAGTTTCTAGCATACCTATAGAATCTTTGGCATTTTAGACCCTAGTGTGAAGTGCCCAAGTAAGCATGTTGATCATATTTCACCTGCACAAGACTCCACAAGTTAGGAACCAAGTCTTCGATCCATTTAAGATCATAAGTAGCAGCTTTTGTCTTTGTCACAGAAGTTGAGTATCGTCTACTTAAATCTCTACCCTTCAGATATTCAAGATCTTTATTAATAAAGTAATCCTGAGGGATAATTTGGCGTCCTTGATGATCTTGAATTAACGAAAGAGGCTTTTTGAGATCGAACGGATATGGTTTGTTTTCGGGGTTATGCCAGTTAAGTCGTTCAGTAGTTGCTTTGGAACATTCTTCAAGATGGCACTCTAATTCCGTAATACTCTCGCAAGTACCTTTGAATAGGTTTATGCCAGTCCAACAAGAATTTCTTAAGTCAGATTTGGAATTTTAAGCTGATTCATGACAAATGCAGAGAAATCAAATGAAGGATCATTAAGCTCATCAAATGAAGTAGGAGGTTCTTCAGCACATGCAACTTGACTAATCCAAGTATGAGGAGGTCGAAAGTCAACTTGTTATCTCTTACTCCAATCAGGATCAGGAGTTGGAGGTTGCTCGGGTTTCTTGAACCAGTCAGCTTTGGTAACCTCCTTATCAGCGGGTTATTCATCATTGTCTCCCGTGACGAACTCTTGATCTTGTTGCATGCCTGAGTCTTCAACAGTATGACTTGGCTCCTCTGCATGGGCAGACTTGCCAGAAGACTTATGTTGAGATTGGGAGGCGTCTTTAGAGGTGCTTGAAGACTTATTTTCCTTTGACATTGAATCTCTGGATGACTCAGCATCTTTACTTGATTTCCTTCTTTTCATCACTCGGTCTGATCCAGCGGAGGAGTCTCGATCTTTGTCTCTTTCATCTTGACTCCTCTTCAACAAAAAGACTTCACCATATGAATCAAAGAGATCTTTGTCAGTGTTATAAGACTCAACAAGTGCATCATAAAGCTTCTTTTTGTAGTCAGCTTTATCATATGACTTGTTCTTCTCCATCTTGTCTATCAGTATCTTTGTAAGCTCAAACTCGGAGAGTGATGCGTCTGCTTCATAAGTAGACGCTAGTTGTGAAGAAGATCTTGTCAAGACTAAAGCTTCTACTGATCCAGTGACATTTTTCTTAATAATGGGAGTTGCAACATCTGAGATCGCTTGAGGAAGAATCTAAGGTAGTTGAGCATTGACTTACTCTTTGATAATTTTCATCAGCGTTGAGTCAACGAGTTCTATATACTCCCTTTTCTCAGCTTGAGCTTCTTCTCTACAATCAAAATTATGTGTTTAAATGGCCTTATTTATCGCTTCTCCAAGTTTTTTATCCATGTAACGATCAACTATAGCAAGAATAGAGGATAGAGCTTGAGCATACTGGTCGACTTGCTTTATCTCTGACATATCTTTCTCCAGGTTGAAGACTCTTTCATTGAATTTGAATATAGAAGCGAAATCTGGAAGTGTAGGAAGTGTTGTTGTAGTCTCTGAAGTTGTTGGTGTAGGAGTTGGTGTTGCTTCTTGTCGTAGAGGATTGAAGAAAAAAGGTGGTGGAGGAACAGTTGTAGTGAAACTTGATGTGATTTTAGTAATTGCTGTTGCATACTGAGTTGTGGTGTCCCTCAAAGAAGCAATCTTATTATCAGCTGGAGATAGATTATTAAGATTTAGGAGTTTGCTTGTAAAGTTAGAGGAGACAGAAGAGCTTTGTGTTGGACCTCCAGTCTTCTGTGTGTCAAGAACAGGTGTAAGTGTCACATGAGCATCTTCCTCTTCTTGCTCAAATCCTGACTGTTGAGAAACATTTTGTTGATCTGCTCCACCATGATCAGCATCAGTCATGTCAACATCTTTGTTTCCTAGATTGACATTCACATCTTTATACAACTCCTTAGTGACCTCATCATTTTCTTCTTCATCCATCATTTCATCTTCTTCAATATTGAATTCATCATCATATTCTTCTTCTTCTTCTTCTTCATAGAATTCAGTGGTAGACTGATCGAGAACAGGAATCTTGATTATGTTTGACTTAGTTCTATCACTATCAGTCTCTTCATCATCGTCATTCGTGTCATCACTTTCTTGTTTATCATCATCATTAGCATCATCATCATCACCATCAATGCCATCATTACCATCATTATCATCATCACCTTCATCACTTAGATCATCAGAATCATTTTCATCATCTTCATCTTCATCTTTACTGCACCCTAAGACTCTTTCTCACTTTCATATTCGTATATGGGTACATCGGGAACCCCTGGTATAGTACCAATTCCTTCATCTGTACCAGAAGTCTTTTATTGCTGCTCATCAGGAACCTTTGACTGAGTGTCAACTCCATCACCTAAGCCACTTACGTAAGAACTGTAAAATCGTGTCTTGGTTCTTTTGGTAACCAGCTTAAGTTATTCAGCTTCAGTTAATGCAACCTCAGATAATACAGCTAAGCCTTTGGCTTTTGTCTTCTTTGAAGGTTGCTTCTTCTTGTCAGTTTTAGCCACCTTAGCTTTTGACTTGAGTTTGGTACCTTTAGTAGCTTGAACAGGCTTCTGCTTGGGTGACGTGTCAGGATCAGCTTTCTTTTGAACGTACTTTAGTTTTGGAGTTTTCTCTCCAGAAGTAAAAGCATAGTATGTATTGTAAGCATTGGATTCCAACATTGCTTGGTTTGTTAGTTCCTTTGGGAGATGGTACCATATACTTGAGTATCTTCATGTTTGGAGATACATCTCATAGACGTAAACATGGTGTCATCTCGAGCAGTGTGCCAAAACATCTTGTTTCTTCATGAAATAGATTGATCCTTTGACACGAAGTAATCAATGATGATCTTTGTGAATCTAGGATATGACATCTTGTTTGTCTTCTTAACATCTTTGTTTTCAATCTGGAACATGAAATCTTCCCAGAGTAGATACACATAATCGATATTCTTCTTATGGAACATACCCCAGAGAATTTGAGCACGAGATAGACGAATCTTGTCCATTCTAGTTTCTTTGCCACTTAAGCACTTGTTGATGACGGTAGCAAATGCTCTCCATAGTTCATGTAAGTAGTCAACATTCACATCACTGAGATAAGTGATGTCTCAAGTGTGTCCCAGATCTCTGATGAAAGAGAGAATGTCATGTTCTAGTGGGAGGTCTTCAAACTTTTGTCTTGGAATTTTAGGGCAAAACTAGAGAATTTCTCGGAACATATCAACATCGAGAGAGACTTTCTTCTTATTTATCGTAAATCTGATGGATGACTTATAATTGAAAACTGTAGCCCAAAATTCTTGCATATAAATAGCAGGAACATCTACAGTGATCAGGAGTGCATGGTAGAAGGGAGTAAGAGCAAGAGCATCCAACACAACTTAAAATGTAGCTTCTTTTAGTTTGATGTCTGTCTTGAGTCTTATGTTGCATTTCCCAAACTCAAGATAGTCCACAGGGGCAACAAGAGCATCATCAAGGGCTTTCTATTAAGCTTGAGTGGTATTCATGTTTCTGCTAAGATATGACCAATACAGTTTATATATATAACCAATTTTATATATAACACACTATAAGGCTTTTGATTGTTGAATACTTAATCTTGATCCATGTTGCGACATCATTTAAGTGATTAGGCTCATTAAGGCTTTTAGCATGATTGATTAAGATCTAATCATCAAAAGGGCAACTTAATTAGGCATAAAATGAAAGGCATTAAGACAACTGAAATAGTGTTTATAGGAGTCCTATTCAAACTATCTTGTAGAGAATATGGCACCTAAGACATGTTCAGATATTCTTGATGACCCTTGTAATATAGCCTACTTAACTTGTTAAGGTTGCAAAATTAACCAATTTTAATTAGCTACCTAACTTGAGTTGAAAATTGCCTTCAGAAAAAAATAGTCTTAAAATTTCTTAAAATCCATTGCTAAATCGCCTCCTATTGAGGAATTGGTAAATCACCTCCTATATAGGATTGTTAACTCGCCTCCTATAGAGTGTTGTTAACTCGCCTCCTATAAAGTGTTGTTAATTCGCCTCCTATTAAGTGTTGTTAACTCGCCTCCTATATAATGTTGTTAACTCGCCTCCTATAGAGTGTTGTTAACTCGCCTCCTATAGAGTGTTGTTAACTCGCCTCCTATATAGAGATGTTAAATCGCCTCATGAAGAAAGGTTGATAACTCTCCTTCTAAAGGGATTTATTAACTCGCCTAATGAGGGTGTTGTTAACTCGCCTTCAAAGGTCACTTTGTCTCAAACATGAATTTTATGCATCAAAACTAGCTCAAATAGAATTCATATTAGATGGATAACACTTAGGATCACTCATAACCATAATTTAGCCATAGAATCATCAAGAATGAATAAAAATGAGCACATTTATTCATTTTAATTCATTCATACAAGAAACAACAAACAAGGAATGCCTTTTATGGCTTAAGTACACTTAATGAAGTGAATACAAACTAACTAGCACAAAACCCATCAATATATTACACTAAATCCAAAAAAACAAAATTTCGCACCAAAAATTCTCATGAACACATTCATATGATATCCAAACTAAAAAACTGCTTTAATCGAGTGTTCTACACTCCTAAGCAAGCAAAACCCCACACTTAATTTGGGTTTTTACCCAATTTTGATTTTGATGAACCCTAATTCGTAATTTAGGGTTTTCGAGATCAAATCTGTATTAAAACTTAATTCGTTTAAGAGACGGGTTATTAAGAGTGTGAAGAACAAATTTTTAGTTATACCTTTTGTTTGAAAACGATTAGAAATAATGAACAAGAGTTGGCGATTTCGAGTTTGAGGATGGGAGGGAAAATAAAATTTTAAGTGTGTGTGTTTATGTGTGTAAAACACGAGGAGGTGGGGTTTTAAACTAATTTCGTTTTTGACACTTTTTTGTTGCCCCCTCTAGTTTCATAATCATTTCATGTTCCTTATTTAAGATTTTATTAGGCCAGTTAAAGTATTTTATAACAAATGGCACAAAATAATCCCTTAATGTTTTAAACTATCAATACCTAAAACTTAAATTTGCACATAAACTCCCTAAAGGCAATAAAGACATAACAGTTAAGGCTCATATAAGCTAAACTTAATTAACTCCCCTTTAATTTTTAACCTGTTATTGTTTAAAGCATTTTCCTTTATCACAAAACAAGATTTTAAAGAAGAAGATATTTGACAATTCTCCCCCCAAACAATGAACTCATTTTCTATTATAAAGAGTTGTAGTCTTGTTTGAGTGGTCAAATGTCTTGTGAAATGGCATTTTTTGATGAAGTATTGTAAATATAGAAAACCAAACCCAAGAAAAATAAGATTATCTCTTATTTTGACACATAGCGCACTGACACGTAATCTTAAGAATATAGGAAGACGGTTGTGATGCAAAGTAATCACAAGCCTTTTCATAGTCATAAAGTAGACCATGCCCGAGAATAAATTCCCGTTGAGAGGTCAAGTTTTCTTTTTAAAAACTTGCCTTTAAAGATTAGACCGAGTGCTAATCTGAAATAATAGCAAGCATTTTTGCATGTTTGAAAACTATTTTAAACTTCATCTGCTCGAGCTTCATTTACTACCTTGTATCATTATTAAATGACATTTCTAAGGCCGTAAATGTTATCGATTTTCAAAAGACATGCCAGAGATACATAATTTTATATTTTCAAAATATTTTTTTATTTTTTATTTTCTTTTTGAAAAATTTATATAAAAGAAAATATTTTTGTGTTTTTATGTTTTCTTATGTACATATGATACAGATATGAGTTACCACCATCACTCTTCCGTTTCATCTGCCAAACGTTTCAACATTTTCAGAGACATGCTTCTCATATCGAGCTTTTCGATCAAAAAGTTGAATCTTTCTCTTGGCAAATGTTTGGTAAAGATGTCAGCCAGTTGGTATTCAGTCCGGACAAAGTATAGTTCCACGACTCCATTCTTCACTTGCTCCTTTATGAAATGGTAGCGAACATCGATGTGCTTGGCACTTGAGTGTTGAACATTGTTGCAACATAAAGCAATCGCACTTTTGTTGTCGCATTACAAAGGAATCTTATTGAATTAAAAGCCGTAATCTGTTAGCTGTGAACGCATCTATAGGATTTGAGCACAACACCCAGATAAGGCAATATATTCAGCCTCTGTACTCGAGATGGCAGTGCATTTTTTCTTTTTGGATGACCAGCTAACCAGTTTGTCACCTAAGAACTGAGCGCTTCCCGATGTACATCCCGCATGGTCGGCATCTGCATATGCTGTTAGTGACATATTGGTATCCTTCGAGTACCAGAGACCCATGTTGATGGTTCCCTTAAGGTATTGAAAGATCCTTTTCATCGCTTGTAAGTGCTTTTCGGTAGGCTTTGCCTGATACCGAGCACATAAGCAGACTGCATAGATAAGGTCAGGTCTACTGGATGTAAGATACATAAGGGATCTAATCATGCCACGATAAAGTGTAGCATCAACTGGTGTCCCCTGTAGATCTTCATCCAGTTTATTCTTTTCAACCATGGGTGTGTCGACAAAATCAGTAGATAGCAAACCATATTTCTTAACTATTTCAAAAGCATATTTAGATTGGTTTATAAAGATGCCTCTAGGACTTTGATAAATTTGTAATCCTAAAAAGAATGACATCTGCCCCATCATTGACATCTTGAACTTAGTGGTCATCTAATTAGCAAACACATTACACATGGCAGTATTAGTGGATGCAAATATTATATCGTCAACATAATTTTATACCATTAATAAGTCGTTCCCAGCTTGCCTTGTGAAGAGTGTTGGATCAACTTCGGTCATTGCTTGTTTGAAGTTCTTTGGTTCTATAGAAAGTTAGGAAGGCATCAAAATAACACCACATGAATGTCAGTTTTAGAGTTGCTTTCACATAGAGACAGAAGAAAGGATCGCGATCAACGTTTGCTATAGGATGATCCTAAGTCCATTATACCAAGGTGTTTAAATGGAGTTATAGGTTTTTGTCTCACATTCAATGATGATCCTTGAGAAGTCGAGTCTTCATGAAGAGATCCATGAAGTGGATCATCACGAAAAGTTGGTGTTTTTGGTGATTCTTCAAAACCTTGAGAAATGTTTGGAGAATGTTCTTGTTCTTGTATTGATGGAATACTTGTTGATGATGTAACACCCCCATTTTTACAATATAGCAGCGGAGGCTAATCCGGGTATTACTTCATGGATAGAACAATCAATAATCATAGAAAACGACCCAAAAGATACGTTTATTCAAAGGGATAATGGTTATCATTCATTTCAAATCAGAATTTTACAAAGGCAGGTCCCAAAATCTAGTTACATACATTGTGAATGATAACAAGTTTTAATCATCTTCGAGTCTATGCCACTCTGTGCCATATATTGCTCAATAACCTGAGATAAACATGCTAAAAAGTCAACATAAAGGTTGAGTGAAATTCATGAGGTTTAGATAACAGTTGAATACAAAAAGTCAAATAAGTGTAATATATGTACAAACACAATTATTATGAAAATTAATTGTTATGATCTTGGGGACATGTATTATATACCTGTTATTTGTAATAATTGCAATGAAGTGCAATTTATCATAGTAACCTGCGTATTACTGCGTTATTGTCTTGATTTGTCTGTGTTGGTCATGCTAGTATAGTATCTGGGACCTGTTCTAAGCTCATGGCACACAAACTGACTATGTATATTATACCCAAATGATGAGATATATTATATAAAAGAGAAAGTCGCCTCGGTGTAGGTAATTGCCATATACCTATGAAATTCAAAATAAGTGTATGTTTGGTTACCTATCGGCTAACACAACAGGATTTCGTCAATCCGTCGATAGATTTATCACCAATATTGCGTTTCACTCCGAAAGTGATTAATGGTCCATGATAATGAGGGACTTTTGGCATAATGTAACTTAGACAGTAGCTAAATAGTGTAATCACTATATGCAATATAACTTGAAAAATACTTGTATTCCTGGTTTAAGCATGTATAAGTCTTTGAAAAGTAATCACATTGTTACAGATCAACCCCGATGTTTTAAAAATAGTAAAAGAGTTTGTAACAAGCCATGATCCCACCTCGCGGGTGTTATAAAACAATTAAATAAGTAAAGGCGATGTTATGAACATCACCTGATGGGTATAAGCAATAAATATACCAAAATGAAAGTGACGACCCTTATCCAAACTTAACCATGAGGAATGTTATATAGTAAATGATAGTAAACAACCACGTCACGCAACCTGAGTAAATATGTTGAGTCTTAGGAAGATTGTACTCTAGAACTTTAGTTTTAAGAGTTATGAGTTTGATTGAAGAGTTTGGAATTATTGTATCACCGTTCGGGCCATCATAATTCAGAAGTCATTCAGTAAACATTTGAGGAGCTAGGGCACTTTAAATCGTAAACCCAACAACTCAGTCAGAACGTAATACCAAGATAAACTCCTTAATATGAAGCTCCCTAGTATTGTGATATGATATAATCGGTTTTAAGCGTTTTAATCAATATCTGGAAATGTTAAGCACGAGAAGCGTTAATTAAAGTTATGTCTTGTAAGGTTTTAAACATGATTTTATACTTTTTCAAAATGCTACATTTTAGACCCTTGAGTTTGAAAAGTGGCAAAATATACCCTCGGAGTTTGCACTTTTACGAGTTTGGTCCTTCAAGTTTAAAAGATATACCAAGTAAACCTTGTACTTTGGAAAGTGACATAATAGACCCCTATAGTTATAACTTTGATAAAATGACATATTCAGCCCTTCTAGTTATAAATTTCAGAAAGTTACGATATATACCCCTTGCATGGACTATACTCACAAAACTGTCCAAATTGCCATCAAGATTTATTTTAACATTTCAAAAAATATTTATAAGTAATAATAAACTAAATATGAAGATTTGTTAACGTAACGCAAGTTAAATTAACGATTCGTAAGCTAGGAAGCAAAACGGTCCAATAGGTTTCAAAACGTAAACTGCTCGGGTTTTAAGTTCATATTCCCTTCATAAAACAATAAAATAGTTTATTATAACATTATTTAAGCAATGCTAGGATTGATTATAACAATATTTAATCATTATAAACATTTATTTTTATGAAAACGCGAAAATTAGGGTTTCGTTGTACGGTTTTTGGATCAACGGAAAATGAGCATGATTTGAGTTATGAAACTTTAACAAAGAGTATATTTAGGATCATATGAACATTATAAGAGTGTAGGAGCAGAAGTAGAATCCTTAGAACCTGGGTTTGAGCTTATAGCTTAAAAACGGGTCGAAATCAGGACTTTTAGCTTCGTACGCCTAGAATAACGACTCTCGGGCTTCGTTTCTTGGTTTCTTTTGCTTCCTTTCGAATTAAACCTTCTTAAGAACTCTGAGGATCATTATATCAAAGGATTGCTTCTATGACGGGTTTATAGAGGCGGTAGTACGGGATGAAGAAAAATGAGTGTTATGGTTCCATTTAAAGGTGAAATGGGATCTTGGAGACCAAGGAAAGCTTATGATCTGAGTATGGATATGTGTAAGGGATAGAGGGTGATGAGTAGAAGCTAGATGATGTGTTGTTTGAGCTAGAAAGTAGCTTTGTGGTGTTGGATGTTCCCCCATGTTATCGCGGCTAACTAATAAGAAACAAGAGACCATGTGGAAAAAATTTTAAACTGAAAATGATGAAGATATATTTTGTAGAAGGTGTGGTAAGCTCATAGGTAATGAAAGGAGGTGAGTCAAGGAGGCGTGTATGCAAAAAGATTAGTTAAAATGGGTCAAATGAAAAAACAAGGTCTCAGTGTTCCTTAGGGCTTATATTAGGGCTTTTAAGCTTGTAATTTGTGTACCTTGATCAATAATGATGGATTAGTATTCTGTAAGGTTGTATAAATGATTAATAACACTACATGAGAGGTGGTTATGGGTTTAAAATGGGCGAAAACGAGTAAACGGGTCAAAAGTTCCAATTAGGGCATAATTAGGGTTTTCTAGATTTATTTCTTGTACATTGTTGTTAATATGGTGAAATGATGATGGAAAGTGATTGAGAATGTTGTAATTTATGTTATTACAACTTATTTAAGTATTGGTTTAGGTTTACAATGGATAAAAATAAAGAAACGGGTCATGGTTTAGTATTTTGCTTGCTTACTTGAGAATGAAATGGTTAGAAATGAGAAAACGGGTCGAATGATCATTTAGGGCTCATTTAGGTACATATAGGGGTTCTCGGATTCATTTTATGTATAATTGATATGAGATGATGAAATAATGATGAAATAGGATTGACATAGTTGTAAAATAAGTTATTACAACTTATTTGAGTATTGGTTTTGGTTTACAATGGGTAAAAACGAAGAAACGGGTCATAGTTTTAGTATGTTGCTCGGGTTAGGGTTTCTGAGTTTTGAATTAGGGTTTTAAGAGTAAAAATGTGTATGAAAGTTTATAAATAGAATAATTAGGGTTTAGAGGTATACGATAACGGTTTAAAGCCCGTTTTGATATAACGTTGCGAATGGTACATTATAGGAATAATGTACTTTGTAATAAGGATATGATGATATTGACTTGACATATTGTGATGTTTGCTTGACATATATGAAGACAGGATGGTCATAGATAGGTTGTGTGAGCTTGTCTACTTTAGTTATGCAAGTTACCTTGCTTAATGAGATATTGACAATGCAAGTAATGTAATAAAGCGAAAAATTTCCCCGTACAATTGTGATCATAGTAAAATAGGTTAATGAAAATTCTTGGGTTGTTATAGTCTCCACCCCTTACAGAAATCTCGTCCCGAGATTTAATTGAAAGTTATAGTGAATAGATGTAGGTACTGGGCATGAATTTGATTTTTATGTTAGGTTAATCAAGGTCACAAGTCCACGTGTGTGATGCATTTATAATTATGTTGTACACCATAATTATAATTACCTCCTTTCACACGTCTACTTATTTTCAAGACTACACCTCTTGATGACAGCCAATAGAATTTCTTCAGATCCTGATAGAACCTGGGTGGATGAAATACTTTGATTTACGAAACCTGTGGGTTATGGGCCTACCATGCTTCTGCTGTGCTACTGTGATCGTAAAGAATCGTTATTCATTAACCTTTAAAAGTCAACATCGAATAAGAATGCTATCACAAGTCTTTGTCAAAATTTTCATACCTAGTGGTATTGAAATCATTTGACATTGTATAGATTCTTGTGTGTTTCCTTGTTATTATGTTGCAGAATATAACAGAAAATTTTAGAATACGGAGATCATGGAATGAGTAATGTCAAGGAATGATTATGAATTTGTAAGAGAGTTGCTAATCACGTGAGATACAGATTTTGAAATGAACAGATGATGAAGGTAATAATGAAAATGAAGGTAATAATGATAATGATTAAGGAATTGTTTGTACAAACGGATTGAAAGAAACTTGTTTGTACGTATGTTATATACTTAAGCCTACTTATTTATAATTTGTCACTTACAAAAAGAAGCGTTCAACTCCTTGTAACTGAGAATTTATAAATTCATAGTTCGGAGAAGGTAAAAAGTCCAGGGTCCAAAAAAGTCAACAGGAAAGTCAAACCTCCGACAAGTCAAAGTCAACCAAGTAAAAGAAAGAATACATATTGGGGGGCCAAAAATTGTACAAATTCAAAAGTTGTATATCATGGTTATAAACTACATGGGCTGAAATTGCAATTCAGAGAAGTATAACTTGAGGGGTGCAAAACTGCCATAACACCACTTGATTTAAAGTTTATTAATACTACCAGGACAACCTATGTATTACTTCTATATAGGGTTAAAGTGGGCACAATACTGCTTAAGTTTTCAAACTGTATCACACCCAAGGGACTAGCAATGAAAAATACCCAACCAACCTTAGGGACTTAAACGAGTCAAAAACCCAAAACCCTAAAACTTTAAACCATTTTTACAAATCTTTAACTTTACCCCCAAATCCTTTATTTCCTCTCATCCCTAACCCCTAACCCTAGGTACCCCTGTGTTTAACAAAATCAAACCCAGTTTAAACCCTTAAATTTCCCGCCAAAAGACCCAAACCCCCCATAACTTAATCACGGGTCTCCTTCTCCCATCCTCTTTACCTTGCTATCATCAATAACAACAGGGGATTAAACCCGCTTAACCCCTCTCCACTAACCCCCCCCCCCCCCCCCTATTGCCACCTTGGCAGGCCCATGTTGAGCACAAAAACAAAGGGTTGAGATTGCTTGGATTGGGGAGCAAGAAGAATGAAGGGTGAGGATTGAGCTTGGATTGCTCTCAGCAAACTAACACAACAAACACAGATGCTATGAAGACTCTCAGCCTATAAAATGCAGGATGAGGCAAGACAAAGTTTTTTTTTAAAAAGAAGAAGTGTATATTTAGAGTAGGTTTTTTTTTGCAGTTATTATTGCTTATTGTATTAAAAATTCAGCTTTGTACTCATTTTCATTAATAAAAGTCAAGATTTCAGCTTAATTTTCTTTTTACATTAAAGTTTTTACTTATATGCAAAATTTACAAAAATTCACTTTAAGCCACTATTGGATGATAAGCCTTTATACTGGATGGTGCTTTGAGTTCTAATTGGCTAGATGATTTGCTCTTTTGACGCCTATGTTACACTCTCGGTCACAGCAAAATGGATCAAGGGTATTTTCATTTTCTCTTTTAACTCAAAGCACTGTAGCAATGCTTATTCTGTCTTATCAGTACTTAACCTTGCTTATTCTCTCTCTTTTTTAACTTAATATGTCTTAAAATTGCATTGTAAATCATTTTACTTAGTTAGAATCCAAATTTTAGTTAACACTTTTTATTATTTAGTTAGTACTGCTCTATAGCTTATCCTATATTTAAGTGCTTATTCTTCTATAGTTTTTGCTTATTAGTCTGGTAATATCATAGCCCTAATCTGTTTTACTCATTCCTAAGCCTAATTAAGAATGTTTGCGTTAAATGTGGATTTTTATAAATTAAAGGGGTATTTGGCACAAGGGCATAATGGGTTCAAATGGTTATATAAAATACCACTTTGGGCAATAAGCCACTTTTTTGAAACACATTACATTTTAAGTTTGGTCTTTATCCGTTTTTCAAAGTTTTTAAGTGTAATAGCTTAAATTTTAGTCATTTTTAATTAGTAGTTAAAAAATCTGAGAGTTTTTCAACTGACCATCTAATGGGTTTGTTCTTGATGTTTGGTAAAAAGTCTTTTTTTAATCTATTTACTACTCCCTTTAGTACCCAAATGCAGTAGGGTAGTAAAATTTCAGTGTTTATTGGAGTTTTGCATTCGTGTCTCTTAGAATTTTTTTTTTTAGACTTCAAACTTAGCCCTTTTATTCAAGCAGCTCATGTACTATAAATTAAGCCCTCCATAGTTTTTTAGGTTTTGTATTTTCATCTATGAGTTCACTTTGGACTTACCTTAATCTGGTTGTATACTTATATTAGGTTTTAAAGCTTATTTCCTAGCTTATTTTGAAGCATACAATAGGCCATTTGTCTCTTAAAAGAAAAAACATAAAAAAGCATGTACCCCCCCATGAGCTTGATATCTGCTTAATTGTATACTATTTCCGGGTTTTTGCCAAAGATTAAAAGCCATTGTTAAATGCCAAAAGAATAGAATATGTTGTTTTTTTAATGTGTCCCAATTGTGCAGGAAAGGATTGGAAAAAGACAAAAAGAAGCAAAAACGATCAAATACGACAAGAAAACGGGGAAAAGACAAAGTGAGTCTAGAGCAAGGAAAAGAAATCACAGGATCAGCCGCTCGACACAGTTCTTTCAAACAGCAGTCAAAGAAAGTAACAAAGAAGTCAAAGACCCAAGATAAAATCAAAAGGACTAAAAGTGACAAGTTCTCAAAGTTTGAAGGCTTGTTTTGAAGATTTAAAGTCAAAGGGACCAAAGTTGCTAAGTGAAGAAAGTGTTTTACAAAGAAGAAATAACAAATATCAAACACAAGGGCCAAAGCTGTAAAGTTTGAAACCTATTTACACTACAAAAGTTCGGGGCATTCACAGGGACTAGTTATGCCAACTCTCCAAAGATTCAAACAGAAAGCGGCTTTCTCGCAACTCCTCCAACAAACTTAACCAACTTTCCCGCCCAAAAGTTACACAAACCCAAATCCCGTTTTTCACAACCCCGCTCCCTTTTCTCTTATAAAACTCGGTTCATACACTCTCCCCACTCACCAAGCCAAGCCACCCACGTTGGCAAGCACCGATTGGCAATAACACTCAATAAAAATCACATTCAAACGGCTCAAATTCACTTCCTAAATGAAATCAATGGATGAGATTTAAAGGAAGCCCTAGAACTCCTTTGTCCCGCCCCCCTTCTCTTTCACCCCTCCATCTATAAAATGCAAGGCTAGGACTTCTTTTTCTGTTGTTATTGTTTGGCTTAAAATAAATTTACTTTGTACAGTTTCTCTAAATTTAAGCATTTTGTTCACAAACATTTTAGATGTTCAGCTTTTAAGATCACTGTAACTCTGTTTCCTTTTCTATTTGTACTTCATCAATTCAAACAATATAATTCAGTTTATCAAGTTCTTGTTTGTTCTTTGATTTCAATTCCAATACGTTTTTGATCAATAAGCTCTCAATAAGCTCATTTGAGCTTATTGCTTTTAATAAGCTCAACTCTAGTCCAATTCTATTGTTTAAGCTTTCATTTAAATAGTTTAATTCATTTACAACTTAAAATGATAACTTGAATTCATAAGTCTCAAGTTGGAGGTTCACAAGGAGATCATAAGCTCATTCTTGATTATTGAGCTTTTTGCTTGGGTTTAGAGATCTTTGGAAGTCTTTAGGATAACAATTTGAGCCACTCACTCTACTAGGTGGCTCTTGGTGTGTGACTACAAAAATAAAGGTTTCCATCATTTCAATTTCATTACAGTTTTACTGTCAGTTATTATCTTTTGCTTATTAGATTTTCATAGTGATGTGCTAAATGTTTGCCATAAGGCTTGATTAGTGTTTTTCTCATTCTGATTTGAGTTTTGATAGTTTTTAGTTATCAATAGATCTTATCATTTTTAAAAATAATCTTGTCATTTATGTGTAGTTGGTTTAAAATTCCTAGAGTGGAATCTAGTTTTTTTCTTAATTAAGCTTAGGCTTCTTCTATAGCTAATATAGCTCTCATTATCCATTACAAAATAAGTGTAGATAAAAATGTTATGTTTTACTTAGCTATTTATATAGAATTGAAGTGCAAATTTCTTTTTGACAGTTTTTCTAAAAAGAGTGTTGTATTAGATTAATTGTGATTGTTAACAAGTCAAACTTACTTTGTCAAAGTTTCTCAAAATAGTTGAGTTAGGTTTTAAAATTAGTATTAATCCGTTTTTAGAAGTTAAAGTTAGTTTATACAAAAATAGAGTGGTAAAACTCATTGCAGCACACGGGCACCATTTTCACACTGTAATAGGTTTAGTTTTTAGGTTCTAAAAAGTATTCTAGAGTCCATGGTTGTTGAGTGTTCACTTAGAATCTTTTAGTTGCAAGATAGCTTTAAAATTTCTTTCCTACATCTTTGTGCATTGCACATTGCTAACTGACAAAAGTGCTCCAGCAAGCAACTCTCATTTTTTTTTTTGGCATTCAATATTTATCAATTTCAATTTGAATTCTTTTCATTTCCTTGTAGAAGTTTCATAATTCCTTTTACCTAAATGAAACTCATCTACTAGAGTAGCTTATTTTTCTGTAATCTCAGACCCTAAGGTCTAAAAAATAAAATAAGCTTGTTAGCTTATAGAAAAAAAGCTAAAAAACAGTTTAATCAAAACTTGAAGTTTTCATCTTAAAATTTTCTTTCTATATTTGTTAAGCCATAGGTTAAATTTCAGTTCAATCTTCTTAATCGACCACATTCTTAAGCTACAATAAGCTCTCTTTTAGTTCTATTTTCATCAAGTATTAAGTTTCATTAAGCATAAATCAAATAAATACTTGTTAAAACTCTACTTACCTGTGACAGCAACCTAGTTGCTTTTTTTTCAGTTAATTCTTTGGTCTAAAAGTTGATTCTTTGGTTAAAAGTCCAAAGTGCTTTTATTAAAGTTGTTAGAAATAAGCTGTTGAGTAACTTTGTAGTTTTAAGTTTTGGCTGAAAGCCACTTTTTAATAAGCCAAAATAAGCCATAATCGTAGGGTCTGTTTGGTAGTTTTCTCATAGTTAAGGGGTACCCGTTTTCTCTATAGTGTAAAATTTCCAATATTCGCCCGCCTACCCTGTTCTTTCCTTTATTACCATTTCTACCCTGTCTTTCTTATTAAATAAAATAGAATTAATATTTTAGTTTATAGTTTTATAAAATTAGGGTTCTTAGTTTAATTAAGCAAATTAGGGTTCAATTAGTTTATAAAATTTAGGGCTTTTGTTTCTATTAAATTTCTGCACTCTTTTAGCATATTAAAACCATTTTTCTATATTTTTCCAGTTAAATTTGTATTTTCTAGCAATTAAAATAGATTTTAGTTATTACTTTTTCTTATAAAAATCATAAAAAATAGAAAAATAGTTGAAAAATTAAAATTCTTTTTGCATTAATTTTCATTTTAAATCTAGTATTTTTGAAAAATAAAAGAAAAATTTTAGTGTTAATTTTTAGAAAAAGTTTATTTTTGATAAATCATTAAATCTTAAAAAATTCATAAAAAATTCAAAAATACATAAAAAATTCTAATTCTTTTTCCTAAAATTTTCATTTTAAATTTGTGATTTTTAGGTATAAAATTTGTTAAAAGTCGTGTTTTAGATTTTAAATTTCAATTTTAGCTCGCGTTTTAACGTTTTGTGCATTTAAATTTCGTGCTAGTATTCAAACGACCTCCGTTTTATTCTAGTTTTTTTTTATTTTTCAAATTAAGTTAATTAGAATTTAATTTTGATTTTTAATTTAATTTAGCATTTATTTTCTTAATTTTTAGTATTTA
>BQNB010140558.1:6890-17400 GCA_026074375.1 Tanacetum coccineum | reverse complement strand
TGTACCTTAATAAATATAGGTCGAATGACAAATATTCCGCATGACATATATGAGCCAACATGTAGTAAAAGATTTTATCAAGTGTACGTGATGCTTTTGGCTCCGAGACGTATTGAGGAAATATCTCAGCTTGTTAACCTTTCAGCAAATCTTAGCCCCTATAAAACAAAAAAAAAGAACATAAGCATAATAACTTCACCCTCATAATCCTTAGTTAAAAGTAAACAACGTTTGACGTTTATTACTGTAGTAGTAGCTAACCACTAAACACTTGAGATAAAAAGCACGACATTTTACTATTTCAATCTAATAGAAAGTTGTGACAATTTCCTAATAGCACCCCATAATGACAACCAATAACATCCCTAATGATACGTCATCCAAACAGCCCCTAATAAAACCAAATGGCTGCTAAAATATGCAACTTGGCTGATGAATGGATGCCGAATAACAGCCCCTAAAAAGACGCACACGCCCCTAATAGCAACCAATAACAACCCCTAATAAGACGCCATCCAAACAACCCCTAATAACAGCAAAACCTACTATTGAACTGTGAAAATATGCCTTAATAACATCCAAAAAGCCCCTAATAACTGCTATTTGTCTTGCAATATTTGTACTTTCTGACTTTCTGTAGAAAAAAAACATTTAATTTGTCACTTAATCGTGAAGCAATAATTAATCAACTCCGTTATAAATAAGTAGGATTAAATCTGTTACAAACGTTCTTTCTTGCTTGAAACCGCAATCTTGTATTCTTAACTATAACATATACCTAGCCACTTTCAGCACACACTGATGCACAACGAATAACCCCTCCCATATGTACAAACAAATATTTTTAAGGAATCATGAAAGGTTTAAATGAAAATGAGAATGATAGTGTAAAAAGTGTGCAAATTTTCTAAACCTTCAATACACCTTTCTGCCAACCATAAAAGTACATGAGCTGCAAGATGAATGAGGCGTCAACAGGTCCTTAACTGATTAAATCGCCAACAGATAGGTGTCACCGCTGAGGGAGAATGAAATTTTGTGTTAGCTCTAATGTGTTTGTCATGTTTAGAAAATGTGTAGTTTTACTTACTCAAGGTGTTGAATGGCGACAGTCCTCGTGACGACACATTTTCTTGTTACGTCTCTTGGTACCATGAGGTGGTTGATTCGTACAATGCGACCAATGTAGTCTGTTATCATGACACTTAATTAGTTTGCCATGTATCATGGGTGAGGTCAGGGAAATAACTTATGTACCTGTGAGTACACCGGTTTTAACATCCGCTCTTACTCGAAGTTCGTTATATGCAACGAACTTAAAATAATGTTCTGGAAAGCCGATGGTGGGTATTTTATGAAACTCCAGTGTACTTCCCGAAAACAAGAGATGTTTGATTATCAATAGTTTATTCTATTCCTTCGTCTCATGGCAACTAAATCATGGAATTCTGTACGAATTATTTAGTTCAAGGCAGCGATTGAAATAGTCGAGGTCTTGCACATCCGTATTAGCTTGTATCGCATATCCCTGGAACAAAAAAAGCATATCTTGTTTTATTCTATGTGTTTAAGGAGTTATGTATTTTAAGTCTACAAATGTATGTAACAAACCTCTTTGGCAATCTGTATACAACAAAAACCCGTTGGTCGGGGATTCCGTACATGTCTTATCGTCCACTTTTGGCATACTTTAACTTCTGTTACTTTGTAGGGTCTGTTGGCTTGTACTTTTCTACCAAGTTAAGGCAATAGTGTCCGGTGATTCTGTCTGCTGCTGGTGTGAAAAACGTGAGAGGGGCTATTGCAGATGAGTAAGTGATATAACCCTTAAACTGGTACATGTATGTTTAGGAAATATACATTGTGTTATATTATGGGGGTTTGTATTTGTGTTTGTTTAGATTGATCAAGAGAGGTACCTAAAAAACGGGCCTGGTTGTGGGTCGTGATCTAAACATGTGTAATTGTTTTCTCGAACGATAGCTTTTTTACTGTATTGATGACATGATTCATAGTACAATTCCTTGTTTGGATTAATGCCTGTAATTTTGGCTTGGGCGGTGAATCTTATACCCTGTTGTTGTGCATGTAAGTGTTGGTCTGTTAGTTTTTGCATTTAATGAAATCTTTTTAAAGTTTTGTGTTCAAGGAGTTACCCTGTAGGTGTCGGGATTATGTTCCATGATAGGTTTGAGCGGGTATCTATTTCTAAGCTTTTCTTGAGCTGCATCTTCATATGGGGCCTTGCGGATTGCTAGTGGCGGCGTTGCTTGGTACATGGCTTTGTACCTGGATCAGTGTATATTATCAGTGTGGTATTGTTTATTATTGTTTTAAGACTATAAGAATTGACAGCTTATAGAGCACGTGATCCTTCTGCTTCTGGAATCTTTGGGTTCAGATAGTAGTATGTAGCCGGGGTTGCAGCTAGTTGATAGTCTGTGGCAATGATGTTTATACTTGTGTTTACTCTTTTATTGTAAAAAATTTGTAAATTCCATATGATTAAGAATGTCTGAATGTTACCTCTGTATCTAGAAACTCGACACGAACTAACTGCTATTATCACTAGCTGTTCCATGTTGTCGAGATTTGCTTGTTTGAAATGCTCGGCCATCTCGTCCCATAATGTCAGTTCAACGATGTACCCGCTGCTCAAATATTGACTCTGTTAGAATTTTTTTTTTGCATAGATGTAATTGTTATAGAGGATTACTTACTTGAGGTTTTGAACATCGATTTTTCTTCT
This sequence comes from Tanacetum coccineum, assembly GCA_026074375.1. Taxonomy (NCBI): domain Eukaryota; kingdom Viridiplantae; phylum Streptophyta; class Magnoliopsida; order Asterales; family Asteraceae; genus Tanacetum; species Tanacetum coccineum. Next base: position 14,651 of record BQNB010140558.1, on the reverse strand, counting down.
CAGACTTTGGCTTCTATTTGGATCTCCAGGGTTATTAATATCGCCAACTGATCGGACACATCCAATGTAGTCTACAAAAGAGGAAAAATTAGAGAGGTGATTGTGTTAAGGTTTACAGCTAACTATAGGAGGAAGTTACCTGTTAGAACGGGGTAATGCATCTTGTTATTTTCATCAGGTTTCGGTAACTTTGATTCTAACTGATTGTAGCTAATGAATTCAAAGTAGTGGTTCGGAAACGTTGCTGCTGGTATGGTATCAAAACTTGTGTATTTCCAGGGTCATAAAGCCGTTTGTCGCCTCTCGATTATGCGTGAACGGTTTTCATTTGGATTCAATGTAGCAATAGTTGTTCGGGTAAATTGCTGCAAGAGAAAATCATACATGATTAATAAACGCTTGGTCATGACATTTGTTGACGTGTGTATATATGAGGCCGTAAGCCCAAAAAAGGCTAAAAAAGGTGATTGATTTAGTTTGTGTTGCTCCTCAGTAATAAAATTCAACTAAAATAAAAATGGACATTATTTTACCAATGCTCTTTGAGATCCAATACCTTTACACAAAAGCGCAGAAACAGGTTCCAAGATTTTGACTCGTAAAATGAAATTTCTTAAATATAAACCTCAATGTACAATAAAATGAACTCACAGATTGCTTGTAATATCAGGCACAAACTAAAACACGAAAACATAAATTAAAGGGATCCAATACCATTATAAACATCTAGATTAACCACGATAAGGCATTGCAACTCACAAAAACAATTACATTCAGATGCGTTGTTTATAGCTTATATTCAGGGCCTTTGGGCTTATTTGAAACCGAAAAGCCTAATAAGCTCATTCTTTTGAGAGCTAATAAACAATAGCTTATTAACTTAAGCTAATAAGGGGGCGTTTGTTTTGGCTTATATATCAGGCTTAATGCTTATTTGGTTTTGGGCTTATGTTTCATAAGTTCACTTTGTGTGGCTTATTTTCAAACTTTTCAAAGCCCACTATATAAGCCAAAACAAACACCCCCTAAGCCCGACATTCCCAATCTGATTTCCTAGTAAATGGTTTTCCTTTAACTTTCACAATGAATCTAGGTATTCAAAAATGTGGCACACGTATTTGGCGCGTCTAATTTCAACAAATTATGAGAGATTGTGGTACACTTACTTACCAACTATAGGTTATAGCAATCTTAAAGAGGGCGTTTATATCCGGCAGGCATAATTAAGTACCGTGTGTAATCAGAGCAACCCAAACTAAATCAGTAACATGCTGATGAATTTAAACAAACAAAACATTCAGACACGCCTATGGATTCTGTCATGAAATTCCTAGTATTGGTTAGTGAAATTAATATGTTTATGTTAAATTACAAATTTTAATGTACAAATCTCACCTCTTTATCGGAAACAATGATGCCGTTATTTCTAGCACAACCCAGGTCGAGTTGAACATCACCACTACCTCAAGCAAATTCAAAACCAAACCATAAAAAAGAACATAAAAACAGACCTCCCGAGTAATTAAATTATATTTTTTAGGTATATTCTAGATAAAAAAATTTCCCCAAAATTTAAAATTTAGAGTTCAACAACTAAAAAAACATAGATATTGAAACTGAAAAACCTGAAGCAACAAATTGCCATCCATTATTCCAATTTTGAACACATGTATCTTCCTCATCAAATCTTTAGTCATAAATTAGCAACTTGACAATAAGGCAATATAAATTTCACCTCACAATTCCCTATTAAATGTTTCAGATATAAAAATTCAACAAAACTAATCAAAACATTAAAACCTCATAATTACATACAAATTATAAGTTAAAACCTCAAAAAACGAAATCAAATCAACCTTATAGATCTTTTCTGCATGTGTAAATGAGAATGAAAATGAGGTTTATGGAGAGAGAGCAAGAGAGATTCGAGTAAGAATGAGGTTTGTTGAAGAAGAAGAGAGAGATATGAACATGGTGAGATCCAGAAGCAGAGGTAAGGGAAGGAAAGGAAGACACGTAGCAAGGAGTTTTAAGGGTATCGGGTCGGCGGGTATTTGATGGGTGCATTAAAACGGCCTTGGGGGAATAATCTTCCTTATTAATATATAAAGGTATAATAATTATTGAATATTTGAACTTTTTATCTTAACCAAAATTAACCTCCTTAGTTTTCCTCCTAGCTTAATCATAATTTCCCCCCTTAGTGAAAAACAAATTTCCCTCCTCTTTTTTTTGGTTCAAGTGAGCATAAGTTATTAACTCATTGAAGCTCTTTTCTCTTTTTTGTATATTAACTCAGTTCGTGCACTAAAGATTCTTTTTTTCTAAGATAAAAACTAAATGCAAGTTTTAATACTTTGCAATTTTGCATCATAAAAAATTATTTACTAGAGCCATGATATTACTTCCTTATGATTTGAATGAAGTTCCTATGGAAGAAGATATTGTTGACGAAGATATCGACGAAAAAGAAAATATCGATGAGCCTTTTGTTGGTCAATGTTTTCTTAGTGAAGAAGAAGCTTTTGTATTCTATGTAAAATATGCAATAATGAAAGGGTTTTCGGTTTGAAAAGGGCAGTTCGAAAACAAGAATGGCGTGAAAAAAGGCGTGATTTCTTTTATCGCCATCAAGGAAAGCCGGATACTAAAGTGGTAGATTACTCAAACCAACAAAGAAATCGGGGTTCTTCAAGATGTGAATGCAAGGCTTATATGCGTATAAAATTGAAACGAATTAACAAAATATTTCCGGAAGAATGGCAAGTTACTAAATTTGTCACGGAGCACAATCATGTCTTATTATCGACACAAGAGGTTCGTTTTCTTCCTTCATATCGTAATATTACTACTGAAGATGAAAAACGTATACTTTTGTTGAAAGAAGGAGGTTTATCCGTTAGACAAATTATGCATGTAATGGAGCTAGAAAAAGATGTGAGACACGGAGAACTTCCATTTCTTGTAAAGGATGTTCATAACTTTTTTTTACGAAACTTCATAAAGCACGCTTACCAAATGATGCAAAAGAGCTTTTGGAGTATTGCAAAAGTGCTAAGAGCGATAATCTAAATTTCCAATTTGCATATAAACTTGATGATGAAAATAGGTCGGGGCATATTTTTTGGTCCTAAGCTCATTGTTTTAATTGGTACAAAAAATATGGGGTTGTTGTGGCATTTGATACTACATACAAGGTCAATTCATACGATATGCCTTTTGGGATCTTTGTTGGTATTGATAATCATGGAAGGACCATATTACTCGGTTGTGCACTTGTACGTAACGAGACAACAAAAACATTTCGATGGCTCTTCAAGGTACGATTTTATGTGTTTTTATGATACTATATATACTGGCCATGGTATGAGCTTGTGTGTCACTAGTACATATATTATACTACATACTTTTAGAGTTACTATATACTTTTGTGTGAGTTTATTTCGTCAGGTTAGTAACTTGCTCACTATGTCAAAAATAAAAGCAAATATGTTAGACGCAAACATTTTTTTTTCTTTATGTGCATATACTTGATTTTTTCTAGGATACTCTAAACCATATAATAATGATTTGCTTGCACTTTACTTACTTTATCTTATTGTATTATCATGTAGAATTTTAGTCTACTTATGAAAAAGTCACCGAGAACGATATTGACGGATCAAGATCCATGGATGACGAAAGCAATTGAGAAAGAGATGCCTTTAACAAAACATGCATTTTGAATATGGCATATTACCACAAAATTTAGCCGAAATGTGTATTTATAAAACCAAAAATCAAAACCAAATCACTAGTTAATGAACCTTCAACCCAACTCTTCTTGAAAAGCCTAGAATTTTTTTTATGAAAACCTTTTTGTTGCTTGTGTTGTGCCATGAGATATAGAGAGAAAAAGGAAGAGATGTTGAGTTTTTGTGTTATAAAAAATAAAGACTAGTTGCATGTTTATATAGTGAATAAAATAGTAGTAAAGTTGAAGGTAATATAGCAAGGTACTACATTGTGGGTTCAAAACTAGCTAGTGCCAAAAATTGGTTGAGAAAATAGTAGGAGTACAAGGCTAGGAGCCAAGAATTATACAAGGTGAAATAATGTAACACCCCCAAAATCACAACGCAGCGGAATAGCACTTGGCGTGCTACTTCATAGCATAAAGTACTAGCTACAGAAAACGACTCTAAGTGATACGTTTTGAAAAGTCGACCATTCGATAATTTTTATAAAATATCAGAGTTACAACAGGTCCTATTTGCAATGCAATAGAAAACATTTTTAAAACGTTTATAGAATGGTAAAATAAATTATAAAGCCTTCAAAAATATATCCGCGCGGCTCAAATGCTCCCAATGCGCAGCTAGCAAAACAATAACCTGAGAAAATACATGCAAAACGTCAACAATAATGTTAAGTGAATTCATAGGTTTAAGTAAAAGTAGTATCGAAATAATTCAAGTAATATTTCAGTAGGAAAAGTAGCGTTACAACATTTCAAAGTATTATTTCCAAAATCCAAGTAGTGATTCAATAAATCAAGTAATGTTTAGTAGTGGACCACGAAATTTAAGTAATGAGGCGACAATGAAACATATTCATATGTCGAAACAACTATTATTGCACTAAGCTAAAGACACCGAACATTAAAATATGTTGTGAGAGGGAGTTGGTGTTGAGAGACATCCAAGTGTTCTTCTCCGAGAGTTGGTGCTGCCAAACACCCAAGTGTTCTTCTCTCTTAGAGTTGATGTTCCCAAACACCCAAGCATTATTTACGACACTCACTTTTACAACACTAGAAATTAATGGCTCGTGATATAGGGACTTAAATGGCAATGTGGTAACTTAGGCAATAATATTTAGGCATAAATCTGGATAGCATACAATTTGTAAAACACTTATGTCCAAAAGTAAAACAAGTAATGTGTTCAAAGCTCACGGTTCCATATATAGGTATTCAATGATCAAAAATCATGTAGTAAGCAAATCAGGTTTTAATAAAAATAGTCATGTAACGCTATTTGATAGTAGGAATCAATATAAGTTTTTATACTAGTAAAACAAGCATGCATTCTCACCCCGAAAACAGTTTATGAAAACCATTAAAAGAGAAAAGGTAGGGGCTATGAACTCACCGATAAGCAATAAAGTAGTAAGTACTGAAGTTAGATCAAGGATGGCGTGAAACCACGGTCTCCTAAGTATCACCTAGAAAGAATGGTGACTTAGTATAAAGAAATAAAACGCACACGACGAGAACAACCAAAAGATGCAATGAAGAAATCGTGATATCCCACGTTATTAACCCATTTTGTATAGTTATTGCAATGAATTGTTACTTAATTGTTTATATTTGAGAATTGCAGTAATTATGGAGTAATTGGTGAAAGTTAGCAAAAGGCTCGCATTCTGGAGCTTAAATGAAGATATTTTGAAGATTACTATTCTGATGACCAATACGTCGTATCCATCAAGGAAGATACGGTGTATCCGTGCCTGTACTCACCAAAGACCACAAAGGAGTAAAGTTCAATACGCCGTATCCAGAGAGACTCAATACGCCGTATTCAAGATATAGTATGTGAATATTCTGGAAGATATCAAACGTGGTCCCTACTCCAAGAAACCCCAATACGTCGTATCCAATCCCTTGGATACGCCATATCGAACTGACATCCAGACCCTATAAATAAAAAACTCAAAAACGAGTTTTAGGTGTGCAAAATCATTGGTTGTAATCAAATTCAATATACTTATAGTATTAATCCCGTGAAAATTTCTAACCAAAATACTTCTCAATAAAGAGAAATACAAGGTAAAAATCTCGGTTTAACAAGATCACCATTGCTTTTTAATCTCTAAGATAGAATTATAATCAGCAAATAAAGAATGCTTTAAGCGGGATGCTTTAATTTGTGTACAGAATTAAAAGTGTCAAGGTCATAGGATGAAGTAACGCCTAATTCTTAATAATGATATGTCACCTCGAGTAGAAGAAAATACATTCACTTAATAAACAAACCAACTTATAATCCGATTAATAATAGGTTAATTACATTTTTCTATATTAGGCTAGATCGCTCTTTTTATCTAACTTTGCTAATTAGCTACGCTTGGGTTAAAGTTGCCTTGGACTTGATTGTTGTGCCACCAACCAAACCGTGCCAGTCTCTCAGGCTGAAAACCCCCTTTTCCCGTTAGAATTAGGATTAAGACTGACATAGGTTTAGAATAGGTATAGAATTAAAACATAGATTAGATAACCAAAGATATTAATTGAATTATAGCTTAATCTCGCAGTCAATTGTTCGACACCCTACTTACCTGACGAAACTACTACATGATCAGGTACACTTTGCCCGTTTAAAGTGTTGTTTTTGGTTTAGTCGGCAAAATATAAATTTAAAACTTGAATCAATAAAATATACACCACACAACGACACATCAAGTTTTTGGCGCCGATGCCGGGGAGTGAAAATTAATCTGATTTTTTATTTGATATTTTGGTTTTAAAACATTAGTATTAGAACAATACCCTTAGGAGTAGTTTAGTGTTATAGTATTTTTATTTTGTATTCTTGTTTATTGTGTTTGTGTGATACGACGTATTCAGTCCTCTGAATACGACGTATTGGTTATTTAACTACTTTTCTAGTAAGTTTATTTCAGGATGGATGATCCCAACATGACTATGGAAGAATACATCAGGCTTGAAGAAGAAAAAGCTCATATGCGTGGTCGGGTGTTTAATTGGCAAACTACTACATATGGAAAGATCAGGGTTAGTGACGATCTTTACGACCTTAGATCTGTCGAAGCTGAATTCCCAGCTATAGTCATTAACGATGCCTTTGCACCTCAGGATGCACTTCCATGCAAATCTCAAGTAAGTACTCTTGTCAATGATAAGATTGACTTTAGAATATCATTAGACGAATCCGACGATGAGGATTACACAATAATTTGTGACAAAAACTCGTTTTCTTATAAAATGATTTCTGTCAACAATTTGAAAACGGATTCAGAAAATGATAATGAAAAAGTCATACCTTCAATTCGATCACCTGAGCCTGTGATCAGTTGTTTTGATGATTTAGACCTCTTTAAAGATTTTGAGAATGAATTTCCAGCCATTATTTACAATGATGCTAAAACGTCTAAATCATATTTATTAACTGAACCAATTGATATGTGAGAAATCACATATCCTTTTTATACCAAAAAATGGCCCTAAAATGATTAAATTGTGTAAATTATGCTTGTATATTGCTTGCTTTTGTCATTTGTGATGTGTAGGTATGGATATTGTAAAAATCACAGGAAAACGGTCAAAACCGGACAAACACAGACACGAGAATGGAAAGAGTGCACAAGAGCCGAGAGTTTGATAGCAAAAAGGTTAAATAATCAACCATGGTCAACAATGTTCAACTCACAAAAGACAAAAACCCTTAAAATACCCTTAATGTTAAACCATTTTCACCAAAAGCCCTTAAATTCATAACACCGTTAGTCCTTTGTTAATAAAAGACTAACGGTCGTTAGCCTTAATCTATAACCTTACCAATTCACCAAATCCATATTCACCCGGCCCAATCCTTTTCTTATAAACCCCGAGCCCAGGTCAACCCTTTTTAAACCCCCAGTCAAACTTTCAAACAAAGTTATAAAAAGAAAAAAAGGGCGCGAGGAGTTTTTACTATTCATGTTCTTCCCCAATTCACCTCACGTCAAAATCAAAAGGGTTAAAACCCATTTCCCTTC
>BQNB010140557.1:0-17400 GCA_026074375.1 Tanacetum coccineum | reverse complement strand
GATATAATCATGAAACCACCAAAAAGATAGTACAAATCCGACAACGCTTGCAAGCTGTAAGAGACCGGCAAAGGAGTTATGCGAATGTAAGGTGAAAGCCTTTGGAATTCCAAGTTGGAGATCGTGTTATGTTGAAAGTATCACCTTGAAAAGGTGTCATTCGATTCGGAAAGCGAGGAAAGATTAACCCCCGATACATTGGACCATTTAAGATCCTTAAAAGGGTCGGCCCAGTGGCATATTGTTAGGAATTATTAATTTTGTACTAAGTATAGTTCCTGATGCTAGACATTTAAAGTTCATGCTGGCAGGTATGTAGTTCCTGCTGGTAGAGTTAATGTATAGTTCATGCTGTTAGTATAAAAGGGATCCTGCTGGTAGCATTCTTCCTGTTGCTAGTAGTAATAGTCAAACCTGAATATGTTTAGAAGTTTGTTAGAGAAAGAGATATATATAAGATATATAAGGAAGAGATAAGCATGATCTCCGTTATTCTAGGAATACCGAATTAGGGTTTCTTGGGTATAAAAGAAACTTTCGGCAAAAGGTTTTGAGACAGATATCGAAAAACACTTTTATTATTAATAGAAAAGATCCATAGAGGATCATTGTTTGAGTAATTCTTCTTTAACTTTGTTGTTTATATTCCGCGTAAACAATAGTTTAATTTGTTAGAGTCTCTCTTAGAGTTGCTTGTGATTACATAAGTACTCTACAACCTTAACCGGCTTGAAGATCTATCTAGGGCTGGACCTACAGGTTGAATTATGTACCAACTATTTAAAGTTTAACTTCACAACTTTCAGCAAAAAGTCAGCAAAGTAACCTGAAGAAACACTTACCTGCAAGCAGCATCAGCAAAGTAACATGCAAAAGATTATCCGAAAAACGAAATTAACCTAACCCCCCCAATTCTGACATTAACCTAGTTAGGATTCTCTCTTTCACTAGGTTGTATAATAAATTATAACATATGGGGGAAACGAAAAATCAACACTCATTATCTGTCATAGCATATAAATTACCATAGACTTGGTAAAGGTTCAAACCTTCACCGCTAGGTGCAAGTATTATTCATTACTATCTAAGAGGTCTTTTAAAAGGTTGTGGGGTGTAGGTGTAAGATAACATATAATGGAAACGGAAATGGATGGGATACATTTGGGTGGCTTTGGGTGAATTTAGAGTGGAAGGGTTAGCTAATTATTTACACAAATACACTTTGGTTTGGTTGCTAAGCCAAGACTTGGATGAAGATCTACAAACTCTACACAACTCTACATCAATCTCTTTCTTTTTCTTTTCTCTTTTTTTAAATAAAATAATACATCACATGGGGTTTATAATACGTACCCCTACACTTGAGCTTTTACATGCTCGATATTTACAATCTATCTAATGACCCGATTTGAGGTGGATCAAAATAACATTAAGATCATTTGGCAAACATATGGGGGTATTGGCCTTAATTTTCTTCTCCATTCTTACCATGAAATAAAATACTACATGAACTTCAATACGTCCCCAAATAACAGTATTTACAAGGGATACAGGACTTAGCTACCGTTCGTTAGTATCTCAAATAATTAACCTTGTTGTTTAAACTACAATAATGTACTAAAAATAAGTACATACAAGGTAAGCTAAGGCTTTTTGGGTGTAACGGTTGGTTTAAGGGTGACAATGCTCTTTATTAATAATTTGGAATCCACCAAAAAATTAAACAAGAACCTGTGCAAAACAGATAAGGATCAGTAGGTTGTACTAGGGTATCTTGCACTAAAAATGAGTGCATGGCAAGGGTGTGGGATAGTTATATGATTGGCGTAACCATCATAACAATTATAGGTTTAAAACATGGGCTTAATCTCTAATGCCTCTTATCAATAAAATCCACAATACTTACTATGCAGACTCGGGTCTCGGGGATGGCATCATAATAACAAAGTTCTAGAATCTTACTATGGATACGGTACACTCATATAATTTAAATACATTTCTTATGCTCTAGAAAAGGCGAACGAAACACACACGTACACATCGTAAACAAGGATATAGGGGGGGGGACCATAGTGACTACAAGCATTAACGCAAGGAAAGACTAATGGTATAAACTATCTTGGGTATCAATAATAGATACCTAAATTCCTATAGATCTAAAGGCGAACCTTACATTTTTTGGGTGGAATTCTGAGGGTTATTGTGCTAGTCATATAAATTCCTATCCATGAGACGCTAATTATACTCGGTTTTTATGCTATGTTTGATATATTACCATTCATTTTAAGCACAAAGCAAATGGCAAATGAAAGAATAGTTTTAAGGCTTATTTTCCCCCTATACTTAAGTTGAACATTGTCTCTAATGTTCTATAGAAGTACCTGTAAAAACGAATAGAGGGAAAAGAAAACAAGGAAAAGAAACAAATACTCCCCTGGTTTGCTCATACAATGAGAAAGAAAATGTGGAAAACTGGTTAAATTGTCCTTCAAGAATCGTCCTATGAAAATTTCCTAAGAACTTTCCAAGCTTCTTCTAATCACAAATATAACATTGTAATCCAAAGACAAAGACAACTTCACCAAGCATAATTGTGAGATAAACAAATTTAAATATGACATTTTAGGGTCCTGAATAGATTATGCCATTAATGGATAGGTATGAGAGAAATTGTTCGAAAAACTTATTTAGGTTTGCAGGTAATATAGCAGAAGAATAAATATTTAAATGTCTATGCATGTTTTATTTTCAAAAATATATTAAAAAACTTTAAGTTTTCCTAGTCCTGGGCGATTGAACTCGGTTCTGGGTTTTTATGACCCCGTCACAGGTGTCATGGTGACAGCGTCGCGTGTAAATCGTGACTCCGTCTCCACGTTCTGTGAAAACAAAATTTTTGTTTTTGATGAAAAATTTCCTGCACTTGATTCCATAAGTTAATTCCTGTACAAATAGCTGCATAAAACTTGAGATTTAACAATTCAATCATATGACTCAAAACTAACGCGAATTAATCTAAACAGTTTATTTAACATGTTTGAACTTGGCTCAATAGCCAGATAAATTTCCCTACACTTATTATTTGCAAAATACCTTTGATTGAAATTAAGACGAGGTTAAAGACAAACAAAGCATGATTACAAGATAGTTTAAACACAATAAAATAAACTATAGAGAATTAAAACACACATGACACTCCTAATTGCGGGAAAAGTAAATTGGGTTGCCTCCCAAGAAGCGCTTTTCTTTATTAACAAGTCTTGTAGCTAGACTCGAAGTCACACGTCCTTGCGTGACTTCTCCTTTGTGTCTCTTGGCCTCTCTTTCTAATTTCATTAGGTGTCGAATTTCTTTGCTTATACTTTCATCTTCCTTGTAATCGGGTCCTAAGGTCAGACTATTCGAGTAATAGGTTTTCCCATGGTCATCATTACTACCAAGGACAAAGGGTGGTATAGAATCAGTGTTTATGTTCTTAAAGTCAATATGGTTAGATGCTTCCATCTTATGAGGCATCTTAAATGTGATTTTCTCGTTATCTTTTTCGAAAGTAACCGTTCCCTCTTCCTGATCATAAACAAGACCAGTATTCCTTGCAAATGGTTTTCGAAAAACTACTTCTCCTAGGTGGTGGTCTATAATGCTAGTGGTGTCCTCCAAAATCATGAAATTAAATTCATATGTGAAATTTCCTATGAAAATTTTTAAACCCTTGACTCACCCTACAAAGTTGTTGTTCTTACTATGGTTGGATGGTTTCTGTCTCGACTCTAGCCTTTTACTCATGATCTTATTATAATGTTGCTTAGACATAACATTAATTGGTGATTCTAAATCAATGTAGGCTTGTCTTTTGAGGAAGTGACCTATTTTGCAAGAGATCTTAATGTTGTTTAAATTTCCAGTTCTTATCTTTGCCTTTACCCAAGATGGTTTGGGATATTTCAAAAGCCACTCGTGATATTCTAATTCCTCCATGGTGGGGAAGGTATCAAAGTATTTAATTTCATTTGACCTGTCTAATGAGTTAATGATCCTACTATCCCCGAGCCATGACTTAATTTCTTTCTTTTTCATAGGGCTAAGAAACTCCCTATTAGGGGTGGAACAAGATGGATTCGCATTCTTCATAGTGAAGAATGGAATAGTCAATGGAAATTATGAACAAACATACAAAGAAGAGATAGACTACGAGAAAGCTAATATGCAGAAATTAAAGTCTCACTTGAAAGGATTCAAGCGAGTAGAACTAAGCTAAACTATGATCAGAACCTAACTATTCCCCAGGCGACGACGCCAAAAACTTAATGCGGTCATCGTTAGACTTCTACACGAAGTTTTACAACTCCCTAGACAGAACACCTAATCGTTGTAGTAATAGTATAGGAAAGACTTGGGGGGTTGTTATCGTTCACACAGGGAATAGGTGGGGAAGGCTTGATCACGGTCTAACAGAATTCTAAGGGTCGAGAAAAGATTATTTTTGTATTTTTTTTGTTTTATGGAAAGCAAGTAAATCATATATTTGAAAGGGGGTTTGGTTTTAGCTATTAAACTAAATATTAACTACGCTATTGGTGATAACAATATAATAAAAGATTGTATTTATTTAATCAAATATTACTCCCTAGATTGCTTCTCTTAGTGTTGTTGCTTTGTCACACTTGTGATGATCTATGTAATAATTTCCTAAGTCATGAACGAATTACACGAACCCGTCGTCTATTAAATATTCTGTTAAGGCAACACACAAGTAAGGTAGTATGAAGACTATTACAAGACCCCTAAGAGTATATTAAATGCATGTGAAATATACTGAGAGTGGATCAACCATATAAGGGGCAAGGTAGTATGAAGACTGTTACCCTATGGTATCCTTTCTACATAATCATGTTTTCCTAGACATATAAACAGTGATACAGACAAAAGCTAGTTTTCTAAGACCTAACATGCACATCTATCACAAGAAGCAACACCACTAAGATCTACATTCTAGGTTTCATACAATCATAAATAAACACAATAGAAGGTTTAGCCAAGCATGTTATAGATAAAGCAAGAACAGATAAGAATCACACAACAAGACATATTGAATGATTAAATAAGTCTTACTTGATTAAAACATGAGTTGGAGGAAGTACAATATGGATTTTAGGCCCTAAAATCGTCCCTAACAGCTGCTAAATGAACTAGGGTTTGTACCCTCTTTTTATTCTAAAGTTACACCCTCAAAACCCTAAATTCGGGTTGGTATATATAGGAAAATCATAGTGACGGAGTCACGTTTTAATCGTGATGCCGTCATGAAAGAGAATATTCTAGATAATGGGCTGGGTCGTGTGCTCTGACATCGTCGTAAGATCTTGTGACGCCGTCTTGGTCTTCGTTGTGACGGCGTCACGTTGAATCTGTGACGCCGTCTCCAACTACTGAGGACATTATCTTGAGAGATGTTGGCGTAGATCCGTAGTCTCGTTTGTTTCTTCTCCAAATGAGCCCAAGTCACGTGTAATTCTTCCAAATGCCTTCCAAATGTGAAATACATGAAAAGGGACGATTAAGTACCTATTTTGGGCATAAATGCACGATTTAGGGGGTTAAACAACCCCGAAAAAGTGTATAAAATGACACCTCATCAAGGACATTGTTCTTTCTCAGATAGGTGGTCACTTGACTACTTGGAAATTAGTGTTCTCTCAAATGGACTTTATAAAACCACTCCTCCCTCTCCAAATAACATTAAAATCCTTATCCAAATTGGTCGAGAAGGTCCTATAACTCGTATTCGTAATAATAAACTCATTGATGTTGAAGAAAACCAAATTTAAAATCGTGAAATTCAAAATCACATGAAAACTTGGGTAGAAATCATCTGTGAAAATGTTTTTTTGTCTTGGAGGCAATCAGGATCAGTACCGGCTTGCCTCTGTCACATGTTGTATTGCATTGCGACTTTCGCAAAGTTTAATTGATAACATCAAATAGTTAATACCTTTTGGTATCAAAATCCCTATCAAAATGCTTGTAATTATTGTATAAATGCCTGGAAATGATGCTTAATCACTTCATATTTTGTTTACAGTAAGAATACGAGTATTGGAGCAAGAGACGTAGGATTTAGACGTGGAAAACAAGCATAAGAAGAATCTCAAGGTTAGTTACGGCGTAACCACCCCGTAAGAGTTAAGCCGTAACCCAAATTAATGAAGAAATAAGACATCATCATAGTTACGGCATAACCATGACGTGCTAATACGCCGTAACCTACCACGTTGAAGATGGATAATTCATCCTAGTCAAAGTTATGGCGTAACAAGGACGTTACAGTTACGCCATAACGCATTTTAAGCCTAGAATATGGAAGCCCACATCAGCATGGTTACGCTGTAACCAACTTCATCAGTTATGGCGTAACCAAATTGAAACTTATAAATAGAGCCCTCATTCTGCACATTCGACATCAACCCTTCCACCACAGAACCAAGGGGCGATACAAGCTTCCAGAAGTCGAAGAATTCCATCAGAAGTCCAAGGGAGAATTCACTGTACTTATTTTTAGCATTAATCATTCATAAACGCATTCTGTAAGAATTATGAAGTTTCAATCCAAGATCTCTTTCATTATTTCTTACTTTGTTGTTGCTATGAGTAGCTAAGCACTTCAAGTACTAGCCTGGTTATGAATTTACTGTTGTTATGATTGTTCCTCATTTATTTATCGTTTGAATTAGATATCCTAATTGTCTGTCATTGATCCCTAAGTTTTGGTAGTATTGATGGTGGTTTAGATCATGTTCATCTTCTTATTAGGCTGATATATTGAACTTAGGATCAGAAGGATACTAGGATAGGTTGGCATCTATACCTAGTGTAGAAATTTATCAAATTACCGCCTTAATCACATTAAATACTTAAAAAGCTCAGGAACTCTTTTAGAGGGGGTTTATAATCTATCTAGGTTATAGACAGGTCTTTAGGATAGCTGGGGTTTAATCACTACAACTTAGATGCCCTACCTTCGGGACTTTCGGGGAATTAGGATCGCAAGAAGTATAAGACAGACCTCAAATGTCAATTCAGGTCTGTTGATATTAGAACCACTAATAAAACAATATCTAGACATTGCACTAGGAAACATGACATAACATTAGTAATGAAATAACTAGGTTAGTACGCCTTTCTCCCGACTGTTCTCAAATCATTTACTTTTCGCATTTATTTTCTGTTAAGATCTCAAATCAATTTAAAACCATTTTCAAAATCGTGACACATTTCAAATTAAAACTAATATAACTTAGCTCTTGGGACGACCTCAGATTTACCAAGTCCTGCACTACATACGACCGGGTTCTCTTCCCGTTAGTGCGTGTAGACATCGGTAGACGAGTTTTATAAATTTAAAACTTGCAAAATTAATTTAATAATTAATACGCATCAAGCTTTTGGCGCTGCTGTCGGGGAGCTAAAATTAGTTGTAATTTGATTTCTTGCATTTATTTAATTACATTACTAATTTTTGTTAAAACTTTCAGGAAACATGAAAACAGAAAAATATATCGAGAACAAGACTATTTTCGAATACATAGAGTATGAAGCAAGGATGAAGAAACAATATGTTCATCCAACAAGGAGTAAAGGTGTGGATTTCAGTTACCTTAGTAGTAAGAGTGTGGCTAAGGAGTATATGTATTACTCTGACGATGCTAAGATTGATCTCTACTACGAATTACCTCTTTTACTTCCTTATTTCCAACCTATCCAGCCACGTGCTAAGTCTGGATATGAGTCTCCTTATGTGGATATTGTAGGAGTCACGGATAGCATAGCAGAGTATGAATCTGAAGAGGGTGAACGTGAACCAAATAAGCACACAAAGCAAACCGTCAATGAATGGATCAAAACAAAAATAAAAAAGTACAAAAGGATGCAACAAAAGATAAAGCGAGAATGTGTGGAAACTAGGGCACGAATCTAAAAGGCCTATTTTAAAAAATGGTAACTCAAATTGATCTGCTGACTAAGAAATGATATGAGGTGTCATTTAATACACTTTTTCGGGGTCGTTTAACACCCCAAAATCGTGTGTTTATGCCCAAAATAGGTACTTAATCATTCCTTTTCAGGTATTTCTCATTTGGAAGACATTTGGATGAATTACACGTGACTTAGGCTCATTTAGAGAAGAAACGGACAAGATTACAAACCAACACCAAGACTCTTGAAGATTTGTGCTCACAGAGCCTGGAGACGGCATCACCAACTATACACGACGCCATCACAACTCATCCAGTGACGGCGTCACATATTTTACGACGGCATCAGCCCGCACCGACTCAAACGCATATCTAGAAGATTCATTTCATGACGGCGTCACGACTAAAATGCGACGCCGTCGCGTCGATTTTCTTATATATACAAACCTGAATTTAGATTTTTGAGTGTGTAACTTTAGAATAAAAAGAGGGTATGAACCCTAGTTCGTTTAGCAGCTGTAGGAGACGATTTTAGGGCCTAAAAACCTTATTGTAACTCTTCCAATTCATGTTTTAATCAAGTAAGGTTTACTTAATCATTCAATATGTCTATGTGTTGTTTGATTCATTGTTCTTGCTTTATTCTTAACATGCTTGGCTAAGCCTATTATTGTGTTTATTTATGATTGTATGAAACCTAGAATGTAGATCTTAGTGGTGTTGCCTCTTGTGATGGATGTGCACGTTAGGTCTTAGAAAACCAGCTTTTGTCTGCATCATTGTTGATATGTCTAGGGAAACGTGATTGTGTAGAAAGGATACCATTAGGTAACAGTCTTCATACTACCTTGCCCCCTATTATGGTTGATCCACTTTTAATGTATTTTACATGCACTTAGGAAACTCCTAGGGGCTGTGTAATAGTCTTTATACTACCTTGCATGTGCGTTGCTCTAGCGTCATACTAAGTAGACGGCGGGTTCGTGTAATTCGTTCATGCTTTAGGAAATAATTACATAGATCATCACAAGTGTGACAAGGCAACAACATTAGGAAAAGCAATCTAGGGAGTAATACATGATTAAATAAGCACAATCTTTTATCTTATTGTTATCACCCTTAGTTTAGATTATTATTAAGTTTAAAAGCTAAAACCAAACCACTCTCTCTCACTTATATGATTTTACCTGCTTTCATAAAATATAAAAATACAAAAATTAATCTTCCCTCAACCCTTAGAATTCTATTAGACTGTGATCAAGCCTTCCCAACCTATTCCTCGAGTGAACGATAAACAACCCCGAGTCTTGCCCATACTACACTACAATGATTAGGTGCACTGCCTAGGGAGATGTAAAACTTCTCGTGTAGAAGTCTTACGACAACCGCACATCAAGTTTTTGGCGTCGCTGCCTGGGGAATAGTTAGGTTTTGATCATAGTTTAGCTTAGTTCTACTTGCTTGAATCCTTTCAAGTAAGAATATAATTTTCGCATATTAGCTTTCTTGTAGCCTATCTTTTCTTTGTGTGTTTGTTCGTAATTTCCATTGACTATTCCACTCTTCACTATAGAGAATGTGAATCCATCATCCTTTCCTCAGGAACCCCCTGACTCTACTCACGCTAAGTTCATGGCCCGAATAAACAAACTATTAACAATGAGGCAGACTATCGATTCTTTTCTTTTCAAAACCATCAATGAAATGAACAACCAATCTTCCGACTCTGAGATTTTCTACCCTAAGGAGAGAATCAAGGAACTTAAATTAAGAACACAACAGAGAAACAATTTTGAGGAAGAATTGTTCAGAGATAGTTTTCCTACAGAAAAAGAACTAGCCTACCATAAGGAATTAGGAGAAACTCAACCCCCTTTCTTGACCATAGAACCCAAAATTAGGAGGAGTGACCCTTGGAGTTTAAAGATTCCTTGTGCAATTGGTATCATTTACATGGGCCATGCATACATAGATCTACAATCTCCTATTAACATCATGTCTCGTGCCTATTATAACAAAATAAAAGAAAAACCCTTTCAAGCACGTAGGAACCCATACCAACCATACAAGTTTTACAACTTTGTTGGAAGAGCCAAAAACATGCATATATTTGTTGGATGCTTCATTTATGTTGTGGACTTTATGATTTTAGAAGATTTAGGAAGCATCATTGATAGTGGCTTAAGTGAAGTTGTCTTAGGAAAACCTTTTGCATAAACATCTAAACTCACTTACGATGAGTCCTTAGGACTAATTAGGTTTTCCCAAAAAGACGATGAGGTTGTGTTTAGGATGCCCCAAAGAACAAAAGAATTAGATTTCGTATCCCCCTTAGAGAAGGATAAGTTTGAAGCGTTCTTCATGGATAGCTTAAAGGTTAGAAAAATGGGATTTAAGCATATCATTGAAAAAGAGAAAGAGGTATTACAAGGCTTGCATGAATCTCAGACATAGCTACGAAAGAGATAGGGAGATAATTGAAAAACTCAAAACCAACCACATAAGTATCATCAAGCTTAAAGAGTAGTATGACTTCGAGTCTAGTTACAAGACTCGTTAATAAAGAAAAGCGCTTCTTGGGAGGCAACCCAATTTACTTTTCCCGCATATTAAGAGTGTCATGTGTGTTTCAATTCTTTACTATTTGTTTTATTATGTTTTAATTATCTTGTAATAATGCTTTGTATTGTCTTTAACCTCGTCTTAATTTCAATTCAAACATGTTAAATGAATTGTTTAGATTAATTCGCGTCAGTTTTGAGTCATATGATTGAATTTTCAAATCTCAGGTTTTATACAACAATTTATACAGGAACTAACTTATGGAATCAAGTGCAGGAAATTTTTCATCAAAAACAAAAATTTTGTTTTCACAGACTGTGGAGTTGTGTGCTAAACACCTAAGGCATTCTAGTACCCATGATTTGCTATAATACCATCTTGCATATGAACTTTTCAAATAGCAAAACTAATCTTGCCATCAAACTTATCGATATCAAATTTGGTGACCATTGTAACATAGCTCCTGATACCACTTGTTGAGAGTACAGAGCGTGCACCGAAGCAGATATTAAACCAAAAACAATAATCAACCAAACAAAGTTACGATAATAGCAAATAGAGAACACAAACAATTTACGTGAAACCTTCCAATTTAATGGGAGGAAAAACCACGGGCGACGACCACACAATCCACTATATCAAAACAAGAGTACAAACCTTCAACGGTATATAGGCCAGTTGAAGTATGTAAAAGAGAACTAAATATTCTCAAAGAAACTCTTAAACAAACTAGGGATTAACTCTTATAAGGATGGAGAAAGATCGTACATTTGTATATGCTAGAAGGAATAAATAAGGCTATATATATAGAGAAAAGTAATCCTAGAATAACTAGGATATAATTCCTGGAATCATGTAGTAATCCAAATAGGACTTATCACATTAGGAATAACTCCTACTGCTTTTGGGACACGATTCCAACATGTAATGTAGATAACTTAGAAGACTTATGTCACTAAACGTTTATAAACTCATAACATCATAAAGTTTTAAATCAGTTACTTGAACATACTTCCGAAATCATACACATTACTTTAATCTAGAAAGTCCCTGAAAAATGGTGCATAGAGCAAAAGTTTCTTGGAAGAACAGTTTTAACATCTAAAAGGTTGTTTGTCTAAAACTCGTTTTCCGCACTTGGTCCTTTTCGTCGCCCTCTAAACAGCCACATCCTCTATGAAAACCTATCAAAGAAAATATTTGAAGCACAGAAGAATTTTAAAAGCAATATATAGATATTTAAGAATCATATAAACCATTTTTGTATTAAACTAGAGATAATAACATATGCAAGTTAAACTAGTGGCTTTTCAGTATATCAGTTTCATGTTCCAAAAAAAAATATTCAGTTTCATGTTCTTGCATCTGTTCAAGTTGTCTTGTTATTCCTCGATTTAATATTGTATAATTATAGAATATTTTATTCAGAGTTCCAACATACTTTTAGTTTGAAAATAATTTTTATATACATTTGTTTAAAAGAAAGTCAAAGTACCATACATGATAATGAATTATACATTTCCATTTTCTATCTTTGGTGTTTTCTTTCTTTTCAAATATCAAGATAATATTTTATACTTAAACTCGTATGATTCACATACTTTTTATCATGCATATTTATGGAAAATGATTTGATATTTTTAATTGTATTTCTTTATAGACATGCATAGAGTGTTAGGTATGAAATACAGCTTCCAATCTTAAATACACTGTTCCCATTTAACAATAATAAGATAAAATAAATAAAAATCCAGTTTTATATTAATTTACACATCTGTACAGCAATGAATGTTTCAATAAGTACAAAAATTAACAATATATTTTGGGTAAAATATAGATGGGTACCCCTATTGGTACTACTGACCCACTGCATAGTGACAAAAGGTATAAAAGATTTCTTTTGTACTCTCATTTTTACAGTGCAACGCAGTTTTTTATCAGTTTCTGTTCCGTAATTTTTGACATTTTCATACTTTTGACCTGTTAAACTTTATATTTTTCGTTCCGTTTTTTCCGTGTCACAGTTTTATAACATATACAAAATTATAAAAATACAAAAAAAATAAAATAAAATAAAAAGACCGCAAAGGGTACAAACGGTGTTTCGGGGGTACATATATCATAAGCCAATATAGATATCACACTAGCCAATGGGTAGCATTTAACAACTTTCACTTTTCACGAATTAATACCATATTTCTTGTGGTAAGTTATATACATCAATTTTTATTTTTTTTTTTTTTTTTTTTTGAACGGCAACTTTATTAAAAAAAACTAGCAAGGAGCTAGAAAGACATTACAAAGAAATAAGATAGGGGTTTTTTAACCAATACTCCCAAGAAAAAACCCTATTACATCTACTAGAACACCATAAAAAGGACCAAGAAACAATGTCATCAAAAATCGTCGAACGATTAGGAGGCGAAGCGTCAAAGACCAACTGATTTCGAAGCCTCCAAATCCGCCACCAAGCAACATAAAAAACACCTTCTAAAATAGACTTGAGACGGGAAGAAAGTCGAAAGGATAAGAACCAAGCATCCCAATCCGAGAAAGAACAAATCTCCTGCCAATCCAAATCCCACCAACGACAAATTTTACGAAGAACAACCCGAGCCACGTCACATCGAAAGAAAACATGCTGAACATCCTCCATAGCAGCATTACAAAGAGGACACAGATGGGAATCCAACAAAACACATCTACGACTAAGATTGACTCTAGTAGGTAACCTATCACAACGAGCACGCCAAGAAAAAACATTAACTTTAATAGGAATAAATTTTACCCATCTCGTTGCAACATCCGACGAAGGGAGAAACAAGTCATCAATAAAGTTTCTGATGACTTTAACCTTGAACTCTCCATCTCCCGACAAATCACAAGTCCACCTATCTTTGGAAGACGAGAGGACAACCGAGTTTAGAATTGAAGAAAGGTCATCCCACTGCTGCCGCTCAGCTCCATCACGCACATCCCGGCGAAAAGAAACTGAAACCGAAGAAGCTCCCATTTTATTAGCCACCACAATCTCCTTATCCAATTCGAGAACAAACAAACGGGAAACTGAACACAAAGAGGGGCATCAGCTAATAATGTTCAATATTATTAATTGGTATATGTTTAAATGTGTTAGAATGTTTTTTGTGCTATTTCTTGTCTTGTATGGTTATCAATAAAAGTATGGAGTAAAAATTTGAAGTTGTTAATAAGTTTTGTCACTTGAATCAATTTAGTGCTTTTATAAAAATAAGTAACAAAGATGTATCTTTTTAAATACAAAATATAAAAAAAATCGAAAAATCATTTATTTTATGTAGGCCAAGTACCGGGCTATAAGAGCTGTGCCGGCGGCAACCCTCGCGAACTAAAAAATAAAAAATAATTTTTTTTTAACCAGACATTGAATTCACCGTGCGGCGGGCATTTGACGCGCGATAATTTTTTCTTTAAAGCCAAAATTTAAAATCCTCGAGTATTGTTGGATTTGAGTATGGTTTAGATCTGAAACTATTTCAATGCTTTATTTTTTATCCATATAACAATATGGCTTATCGATTATGAAACTAACCCGAAAATGCCTAAAGAGTTTGGTTTGAGACATTATGTTTGTTTAAAGAATTACTGTTTGCTTAAGATGACAATTGGAAAATGAATACTAAATAATTGAACCACCCGAATACATGGATGATGCAGATTCGGCAGAAAGTTAAGATGGTTAACTTGAAAAAAGTAAGGAAAGAAGAGGAGTTGTTAGAAGCTTTGAAACATAAGAGTGTGTTGATTGAATCAGAAAATCATAAACTTGTTATTTTTGTTGAAGCGCCTTATCGTGCCTTTGTTAAACCGTTTATGAGGTTCTCTATGCCTTGTAATGTGGATGGTCAAGGAGCATAGGATGCTGAAAAAAAATTTGGTGAAATTTTATGGGTGATTCGAGTAATTACAGGACGAGGAAGATGCCTTGAAAAGTTGGATTGTTTGTAGTGACTATAGTGACTGTATAAGAAAATGTGAGAGATGCACAAGTCGAGGATTCAGTGATTTACTTCCTAGTGGATTTTTATGTGATCGAGTATGCTAATGAGGGAGACCCTTCGATTGTGTTTGGATGAGATTTCTTGGTTACAACAAAAAGTAAAGTTGACTTTGGAATTGGTGAAATTCGTTTTCATCTTACTATGCTTTAGGAAGAAAAAGACATGGGTATTTTCTTAGAAGAATTGGATGAAATTATTGAAGAAGTTGGGAGCACAAGTGAAGAGTTGGTCAAAATTGGGAAAGCAAGCCGAAATAAAAACTATAGTGTTAACAAGCTTACCCCACCTTCCCTATAAAATAAGAAATTCCACCTAGCTCTTCAACTGCTCTACCACCAATTTATCGTCCTCTATCTCAAAAACAAAAAGAAAAGATCAAAGAAGTTCTAGACAAGAAATATAAGGAGTTGGAAGAATCAAAACCAATCTTGGAAGTACTTGAAAACTATGTAATTTATAAAAAGAAGTTAGATGAAGTTTTGATGGGAAGAGAAAACTTAAGTAACAAAGAGTTTAGTGAAAAAGACCAAGAGGGGATAATTGAACATGGATTGCCAAAGAAAATGAGTGACCCCAGGAATTACGTACGACCAATTAAGGTCAATGTTGTGGTTGAAATGAGCGCATTAGGTAATACTGACGCTAGTGTTAGTGTCTGGCCATATAGCCTTTATCAAAATCTTGAGCTAGATAATCCTATGCCCTATCACTCAAATCTCACTTTGGCGACAACACACAAGCCAAAGTTATGGGGGAAGTGAGGAATATTCGAATTCAAATCGGTTATCAAGCCTATCTAGTTGACTTCTTGGTATTAGACATCCCTGTCTATAATGAACTACCATTATTATTGGGGCGTCCCTTCTTACGCACTTGTGGAGTGGTGATAGACATGGGTTGAGGTACGATGTGTATTGATGATGGTGTCATCCGTCATACTTACTTACCCAAGCCAAGAGTCAAGACAATTTTGGATAATTTTGAAAATGATGGAGACGAGGATTGGCTCGGTTGCTTTGAAGTAGGCCGTGATGAAGACGGATATCCCAAGTATGGCCTGGTTGTCCCTTCGTTCTTAGACATTGAAGATGAGATAGAGAGAGCGCTAGCCATGGAAGCATATTTTAACCCGTTCAAAAATATTATTGTTTTCAAAAAGCTAATTGATTTCTTAGGTTCTCTTCCAGTTCAATTAAAGAACACAGATTGGGGTAATAAAGGACATGGACTTTACAAGAAGGTTGATGGAGATGGAGCTTGGCATGCAAAATTTGAGATCATCACTCCAAGTGGGCGGAAGTTCACTAGAGGTTTCAAAACAAAGGAGACAAAGAGGAAGCTCTCGGGAAAGTTCACCTCGGAGGACATCCTCAAGTTTGACCATTTCCAAGATTAAAATCTCATCCATGAAGAGAGAAGTAATAAACCGAAGAAATAAAGCACGGGTTGTGTGCTAAGAGTGTTTGTCTCTCTTTAATATTTTGCATCCTACTTAAACAATTTATCATTTTAGGGATTTGGCATGATTTCGGTTACGGTTTTGGATAAGACATATTTGGTTATGGTTGATTACGGTTTGATTATGGTTATTTAAGTTTGAGGATTATTTAGTTTTTCTATAAGTTTTAATATTATTTGATGTATCAAGATAGTATGTTGTGCCTTGTGTTGTGTAAACGTCATGAACGAATGTTCAACCTTAGGATAATTTTACCCGAAAACATTTACAGGACTTGACAAAGAAGTCGGGATGAAAAAAATGAAATCCAAATACACCATTAGGCAGCCTATGCGGCTAGAAAAGGAGTCGGGCAGCTCAATTTTGTCATAAAACCCAAAAATCCCAAAAACCCAAAAACACACACAACACACAAATTCATGTATAAGGATCTAATTGAAAGTAGGCAACGGAATTGAGGATCATCAATGGCTCCAAAAGGGGTAAGTAATTACATTCATTGAAAGCATTCAAGTGTTTAATTCGTGTTCTTAGTTCTAGGTTGAAAATTAGGGGTTTCTGATTCGTTGTGAATTAAACCAATTCGTTTTAAGATTAAGTGGGTATATGATAGGAGATTAGATTGCAAAAAGAATTAGGTTGATTGGTTGATTGAGGATCAAATGGTAGCAAGCCGAAAATTCGAAAATTTTTAGGACGAATTTTGAGTGATTCTTGTGAAGAGATATGGATACCACTAGGATACGTAACTGATTTGTAATGTCTAGGATATGCTAGATTGATCATAGGAATCAACCCATTTGATTATGACTAGTTTTAACTTATGAGAATTTTGGCAAAATTTTGGCAAAATAAGTTGGAAGAGTTAAGTTGTGATAGCAAATAGCTTAAGACAATTAGGAGTGCCTACTAAGCATTAGGAGAAGTTGGAATTGATTAAGAAGTGTGGAAAAATGCTTGCAAATAGAGTTCGAAGCAAACCGTCACGGCAGCACAAACAAGCCACGCGGCTGAGGATTTGTGCCGTGTGACTGGTTGTTCGACGAAAGAGAAGCCAGCCGGCTAGAAAGCCGTGCCGCGCGGCTTCTTTTTCTGACCCACTTGGCTTTTGAAATTTTTTACCAACGCTTTCATGATCATTTCAATTCACTTATGTGTGATTGTTTGAGCTTACAATATGAGAAAAAGAATCATGGAGGAATGATTGAATATACTTTACAAACTGTTACAAATGCAAATTTGAAGTGGAAAGACTTATCGTCAGTGGAGAGGCATACTTATTGTGAGAAATTGTCTAAATTGCAACAAAAGAATATTGGTACACCTCTAGTAGCCGATTGAACAATGTTCTATGTTTACAGTTTTG
>BQNB010140556.1:0-12101 GCA_026074375.1 Tanacetum coccineum | reverse complement strand
CTAATGTAAAGCATGAATGCCTAAAAAACTGGGCTAACAGCTGGTGCCTATTTATTTAAAACCCTAACGACATTAAACTTGGCGGTGGTTGAGACCCTGGCCACTTCCTTTATTGCTGATCCATACTGTCCAAATTTGTGATACTCATTCCGAGCTATCCAACACCAACCTGAAATAATGACACATGCAGTGTATGGTTTTAGAGTTGAGTAAATGTAAAACCGTTAGTGTAGGATATAAGCCCAACATACCTTCTCCTTTTCCCCGCTTCAGATGAACAGCCCACATCGCTCCCTTTTGTCTTACTATCTGCCACAAATGATTCCTCTCAATCGGAATCGTGGCGCTCCTCACTAATAGAACCAATGAATACGTGATAAATTAGTAATGATAATATAATTTATCAGAGGCTACTGATAAGTTTCAAGGGATAATTTAAGAGAACTAAATTAGAACTTGCAGACCTGCGTGGTTTCTTTTGTTCACCCGGCTTTGACAGAGTAGTAACCGATGGGGTTGTAGTTAAGGGCACGAACATGTCGGTCTTAGGGCCGCCAGCTGCAGCCAATGTTCTAGAGCTCCTACTTTCATCCAACGCCTCATCTAAGACAACGCTCCAATAGGTGAAGCTCTCATAATTCGCGTGTTCATAATACGAATTTGACTTGAGCTCCAAAGTGTGGACTGTGCCCACAATGTTTGCTAACGCTGAAGGCAAGCCCGTCTCCTATTCGTCCTACAACCAAAAATCAGTAACCATAAGTGGAAACCTGTGTTGACTGAGGAAAGTATACATGTTCTTCTGACCCCACAATTAAACCCGCCGAACATTTCACCACAGTCCTTGCCGTCTCGTCAAACATGACAACAACCGCCTGGGCGATGTCGTCCGAAACCTCCATCTCAAGTCTGTATCTGCGGATGGGAAATTAGATACGCATAGGCAGTGGATAATTGGGTATAATTTTAGTTTTGACACCATGAAAATAGTACAAACCCACCTAAGTACAAGGTAGTCCACAGAACTGTGGCATGAGTCACACCAAAAGCGGCCATGCTTGCGGTCGAGATTGCCCTTCTTACATTTTTCACCACCACATGATGGGTAATTCCACCCCCTCTTCGTTCTAATCTTGTCAATCCTCACGCCACAATGGAAGGTTGCAGCCTGGAAACACGTGTGACGTGTCAGTGTAATCTAATAAATTGACACAATCATAAGGGGTTATGGGGAGGCAGAAAACTTACATCATATTTCCGATTACGTGCCCACATGAGCAAGTTTTCGAGAGTTTCAGCCTTTGCACCTGTGCTATCTACCGGGAGCAATTCTTTAGCCAGCTCGATACCATTACAATAGAAAAAATGGCACCAGTTCAATCCATCAAGAATTTAAGAATAAGACTGAAGGATTACGACGCACTTACCTATCATCACTCTTAAACTGTTTCAATACAAGGATCTGTTTGTCGTCGACAATCATGGTCGACGATGTGCTAAAGAGATACAACCTATCTGCAAGTTATGATGCATCCCATAAGAAATAAATAACCGGATACAAAGTAAGAGTTATCTTTAAAGCAAGATACTGATAGACAGAATAGGGCTTACTATTGTAAAGCTTCACAGACATAGCTGTCAAAACAATTGGGTAAAGTCCAACATGGCGGGTCCGTTTCTCAATCAGCATCTCGCCAAGCCTACCTCACAGCATTACTCTTACGGACTGCCCCCTGCTTAGAAAGGGGAAGCGAATGACATAATGTTAGTTGTAAATAATTGTAACTGTAGTAGTTGCCAAACAAACGGTCATAACCTGTTGTTAGCGAGATACAAATCTAGGGTCTTTGAGCCACTCCTCGTGGTAGTAGTCATGCCAACGTTTGTAACGCACCCAACAACATCTGTAGATAGTGTATGTATATGAAAGACTGTCACCGCAGTGCATCGTGGTGCATATTCTAGTTTATGAAACCGTTTAAAGCCTTACCAATTAAATATTTGTTGTTTGTAGGTTCCAGGGAACCAAACTTCACCAATTGAAAAGGGTAACGTGCGAAACCGTCTGGCCTCACAGAAGACTTGCGAACATTTGTGTTCCCATCCATCTCTACAATAAAGTGAGCAAATCTCAACACACGGAAGTCATCCTTATTCAGCTTCACAGTAAAGTTTTTCACGGAGTAAATGGCCCCCTCTTTCAATCGGAGGAAATTATGAGAAATGTTGCCACGTGTTGTGCAATGCATCACATTACCTTGCAATTATGTTTCGTGAGTATTCGACCCAAACATGACATATGCCAAACTATATGGAACATCAGGAAACTGGGAAACAAACCTTCTCATCGGAAACAATGAAGTCCGAACTAAGATACCGGCCTGTAGCGGAATTGACATCCCACATCCTGCATATCATGACCACAATTGTACCTGTCACCCCAAGTTCCAGTTGGTCCAACATCAGTGGCTTCGAGTTCGATGTAGTAGAGGTCGACATATTCACACATGTATGAGGTGTGCAGCCTGAGAAGTTAATAGCAGTGATGGTTGGCTAATGACATGAGCTACAGGTAATTTATACAGGCACTCATTCGCTCCCATGTAACTGCCTATAATTAAATGTCTGAAGCCCATTCATTGTGGTGTAACTGGGCAATTGAATGCCAATTAACAAATTTGATGACTGTAGGGATTCTAAAACGGAATTCATACATGATCCTCTAAGTTTTCATGCCTCAATCATTGTTTAAACTTGCTGCTCCATCAATACACTATGTCATTAATACTGCCCATTCAAATCCTCCAACTCAATCTTATATAGTATAAGATAAGATATTTTGTTACATTGTAGTTGTATACAATCTCTTATCAATAAGAGGTTCTCAAAAAGTAAAAAAATGTTGGATCAATTGAAATTGGATTGATGAGAATACTTTTTATTGTCACGTAAGAAAAATGAAGCTATCTTATTAGACAATAAATAGTCAAAACTGAAATAATTTGCTCAAACCCATCTAAATTTCATCCAACAAAGAAAATATGTATAAAAATACATGTGTCAATTTTGTAAAAAAACTAAAAAAATATAAAGAGATGATTAGTAAAACTTTAGTTGTTAAATTATAAAAAAAGTTACATTGACATAAATAAATTTAACATTTTTCATGTTTCTAATAGCTTATATAAATTTAATAACTAACCATAAATTTTATATCCCCTGTACTTTGTATTTTCTAAAGAAAAAAATATATATTGTTGTTATTTATAAATACTACTGCATACACAAGGCTATTATAAAAAATTTCTATCAAATTATGTAAAATCTTTTATACTTATACTAGTTTCAAGGCTCGCCCGTTGGGCGGAGAGTTTTAAGGTATTGTTGGAGATTAATGTGGACAAATAAATGTAATTAGCAAGAGAGTTTATAAGACAATATTGTGAAATATTAATTTAGCTAAAGAATAAATATGATATAACACAGTATAATTCGTTATGAGCTAACGTATTAATAGAAAAACTAATTAATAGTATTTACAAAAATATAGTCATTACAAAAAGGCTAATGAAAAATGATTAAACTCAAAGTTGATGAAAGACCTCTTTAAAAACAACATTGGTTATGTAATTGCAATAAATGAGTCATATAAAAAACTGTATCGTAAATAAAACAAAGTCATATAGAAAAATCATACTCATGTAAACTAAAACATAATACAATTTATGAATGATTCAAAACAATATGTAAAAGTTATAAAAGTTCACCAAATAAAAAAATGACAAATTCCATAATGAAATTATAAAAAATAAGACATACTGAAACATTATAATGTAGACAAAATCTTTTGTCAATGACACTATTTCTCCAACTATTAAGAGGTGTGTTTACTAAATTAAGTGGTTGGTTTTATATAAGCTTCTTAATTAGCCTCTTATAGGAGAAATGTGAGCTTTAATAGTAAGTAAGTAACTCTTAATACCGTCTTCCACGGGTTATGGGTCCCAATACTGTCTTCCATAGTGTATGGGGGAGGTTGAGATGTAGACAACCCTACCCCTACCAAAGGTAGAGAGACTGCTTCTGGTTCTACCAAAGATAGAAAAAGACTTCCGGCCTTGTAAACACCCCCTAAAAAGAAAGTAAACACCCCCTAAATCATGTCATTCATAAAGTTAGATTCTATATGTAATGCTCAACGTACTAAATCATGCGTAAAAAAGTCGCTCAAGGTGTATTTTTGTGATGCAATGCTCAACCTACTAAATCATGTCATTCCTAAAGTTAGAATATGATTGTAATAATGTACATGTAATCATTTATATCACAAATTTTGTTTACTAAATATTTGACAAAATTACTTGTATAAAATGAAAATGTCTTGCACATGGAGCATGGTTATACATCCACGTTTGTGTATTACCATATAAAAGGTAGAAAAATACATAGGTAGCTGATAAGTGCTTAATTACACATATCTTTTACCTCTAAAAACGAGCTTAAATGACCAAAAACAGACAAAAACTGTGCCAAATATATGTTTGTTTTGCATTTGTTTGTGCCAGGATAGTGGTACTCCATCTATAAGCAGAAAACCAAGCCAATATGACAAAACTGAAGCAATGGAATGGAAAGGACTGTGAAAAAATCAAGGCCAAAGACCAAAAAGTCAAAGGTCAAAGTCTTTCCAGAATGAATCAACAGTCGAACGGAGCGGGGGAACTGAAGAATACTATTGGATGCAATCTTAACCCATCTAATGGGCCGGGAAAGCCCAACAGTATAATTACAAAGACTGTGAAGACTTTGAAGGCCAAATGGGCCCTCAATCAATTTCAACAGCCCATTTGTGTGCAATTGACAAAAAGATGCGTGAAGAATTAGAAGGCCCATCCTAGACCCAGTTACAGACAATCTCAGCTATTGTACACCAAAACCCACCTGAACCCTTAATGGGCCTTAAAAGCCCAATAACATAAGCCTAAACCTTATTGGGCCCAAACACACTCAATTGGGCCCAATACAAACCCACACACCCAATTGGGCCCAATACACAAACCCAAGCCCATTACTGGCCCAGAAACAATTTTTATAAACCTTAGGGGTCTAGAATGTCATTTTTAAGTAGTTTTATAAAAGAAAAATGGTGAAATAAAGAGAGGGACAAAAACTGCCAAATGGCAATTCTTTTATTATGTTTAAAGGCAAGGGCTGGATTTGCAATTTCTCAAAACTCCTTTTATTCTTTTAGTTATAAAACCGCAGGGACCATATGTGTCACTTTCCAAACCCTATTTATAACTGAATTTGGGGCTTTAAAATGAAATGAATATAGAATGAAAGATGGAGGGCCAGTTTTGCCTCTTCCCCAAACATCCCATTTAAACCTGAACCACAACAGGGTACTGTAACCACCTTCCCGCCAAACCTTATACAGCCTCTCCCACGGTTTCTAGGCCAAACCACTACCCTAGTACACTTCCCAGCCTACCCCTCACCATTTCCCACCTCCCCATTACCCCTATAACCTTCCCACTTGGCAATTTACACAACCCGAAGACCCCATCGATGGCTGAGAATGTTGTAAGGCCAATGAAAGGCTAGGATTACCTTGGGGACATTGCATGCTCACAACAAGCTCATCCCAAGACCAAGAGAAGGCTCTGAGCTTCTATAAAAGAGAAGAGAACAAGCCGAGTACCCCAACCCCTGTTTTTCCTTTTCTTAGTGTAAAATTTAATTAAGTTTGCTTTAAGATTATTGTATTCAGTTTATTTAAAGCTTATGTTGTAATATTTTCAGCATTAATAAAAGTTAAGAGTTTTTTTTGAAATATTGCATTTGTCAACATTTAAAGTATAATTTTAAGCCTTTGTAATCTGTTTAAACTTGTTTAAAAATGTGTTAAAGTTATTAAGCTTCCCTTATAACACCCTTTCTCAGCCTTAATTTACCTAAAAATCAGTTAAAAATCAATTTTTATATATTAAGGGGGTGTTTGGTTTAGTCTTAAAATGGGTCAAATTTGGTTTGGTATGGGTCACAAACACTCAGCCAACTTTGGCTGAGTGTGTGGGGTTTATTAGACCATTCAAATCACAACTTTTAGTGTAAAAATAAGTTTTTAAGTCCCTTTTGCATTCTGTCAAATTTTCAATAAGCCAAATAGAGCTTAAGTGCTCCAGCTGCTTATGCAGCTTAAGCACACCTTGTTTGTGCTTATTTGAGTGTTACTAGCCCCTTTCAAAAGTCCCTTTGTTCTGTCATTGTTAAATTGACCAAGTAATAGCCAAGTGTGCATGTGTATTTGTGAAAATCAGCCAACTTCAAGCCCCAAAACCAGCATGTTTAACTCAACCTTAATAACTCAAATTTTGGAAATAAGCTTAAATACATGTCTTTTCAATCTGTTTAGGTTTTATTTTGGGTAAAAAGCTCTTATGAGCTTATTGAGTTAAGCTGAATAAGCCCCTAGGCCACTGTTGCATTTCCCCTGGTGCTGAGCACCATAATTCAGCCCCACTTTTCTAGCTTATTTAATACTAAGCCCTAGGTTCTTAGTGTTTTTCCTTATAGCTTGTAGGTAGTTCTAGTAGGTTTAGCAGCTTATTTAATTTAGATTGCTTATTAGATTAACTTAATATAAGCTCAAAAGTAGGCCTTTTCTGTTTTCTTTTTAAAACTGCCAGCATAGCTTATCTCATTTCCAGCTTATTTTAGGGCTTATTCTAGAAACCTTAGCTTATTTAGGACTCCCCTTAGCCTCATTAACTGTTCCCATAGATTTTAGCTTATTTTGTTAGCTTAAATCCCAAGAGAAGAGAACAAGCCGAACAAAACAACCCCTGTTTTTCCTTTTCTTAGTGTAAAATTTAATTAAGTTTGCTTTAAGATTATTGTATTCAGTTTATTTAAAGCTTATGTTGTAATATTTTCAGCATTAATAAAAGTTAAGAGTTTTTTTGAAATATTGCATTTGTTAAAAATTCGAAGTATAAATTAAAGCCTTTAAACCTGTTTAATCTTACACCACCATGTGTAAGAGTTGTTAAGCTCAGCATATAGTCTCGTAATACCCCTTTATTTCTTTTAAAAAGCTAAGAAGAAGCTGAATTTATAAATTAAGGGGGTGTTTGGTTTAGACCTTAAAATGGGTCATAATGGTGTTTTTATGGATAAATACCACTCAGCCAACTTTGGCTGAGTGTGTAGGGTTTATTAGTGCACTTTAACCAAAAGTTTTAGTATAAAAATAAATTTTTAAGGGTCCTTAATAAATTGTCAAAATTTAAATAAGCCAAATTGAGCTTAAGTGCTCCAGCTGCTTATGCAGCTTAAGCACATTGTTTTTGTGCTTGTTATTGTTGTTTCTAGCCACTTTAACCAACACCTTAATCTGTCTTTGAATCTCACCAAGTAAAAATCAAAATACCTATATGTCATTTCTTTGAAAACCCCTACCTTTAAGCCTAAATTTCAGCTGTTTTTAAAACTCCAAATGGGCCCAAACTTTGAAAATAAGCTCATTTGCCTCTATTATAAATCTGTTTGAGTTTGTTTTTAACTAAAAAGCTCATAAGAGCTTATTGCATAAGCTTAAAAAGGGGCCCTTGTCCACTGCTCTTTTGCCCTGGTGCTAGATACCCATATTCAGCCTCCCTTATTTAGCTTATTTTGTATTAAGCTCCTAGATATTTTAGCTTTTATTTATAGCTTATTAGTTGCTCTTTAAGTCCCCAAAATTTAGCAGCTTAATTCTCTTGTTTAGTTAGCTTAATAGTAGCTTAAAGTAGGCCTTTTTCTGTTTTTTATAAACTGTCATTTTAGCTTAATAATAGATCAGCTTATTTTAGGGCTTATTCTAGAAACCTTAGCTTATTTAGGACTCCCCTTAGCCTTATTAACTGTCCCCCATAGTTGTAGCTTATTTGGCAGCTTAAATCCCAATAAGAAAGAAAAATAAGCTCATAAGCTTAATAAGCTTCTGCAGCCTCAAAAGCTTAAGTTTCTGGCTTATTAAGTAAACTTCAGCACTTGGTGCTTTTACAAAAGTTACTCCCCATAAGCCCTTCTACAAGTTTGCTTTTTTGACTTTTGTCAAATAAGCACTTTGGACCCTCTTTGAATATCGGGGTCCAACTCAGGGACCATTAGTGTAAATTTCTCTTTTATAGTTAACAATGTTAGTTCCCCTTGTTAGTATGTTGTTACCTCGTTAGTCCTTGCTGTCCTTTCACTGTTAGTCCCTATAATTAACTGCTGTTAGTTTATTTAATTTAATTAATATAAATTAGGTTTAATTTTAATTAGTTTAATTACTTTTTAGACATCCTTGAATCCAACTACGCCATTTGAGGCCAAAACCAAAATTAGCTAGAACCACATCTAAGTAATCCCATCTCACCGAATCAAAAGCTTTTTCAAAGTCTATCTTAAAGATTAAGGCTTTGGACTTCTTGTGCTTACACCAGGATAATAGCTCATTAAGGATAAATGGGCCGTCAAGAATATGTCGATTAGAAACAAAGGCCGATTGAACATCACTTACAAGCTCCGATATAACGAGGCTCAAACGATTAGCTAAAACTTTAGTGATCATTTTATACATACTTCCAATCAAACTTATAGGACGAAAATCTTTAATCATTTTAGCTTCCTGCGATTTGGGAATCAAAGTAATAAACGAATAGTTACATCCAGGAGGAAATGAACCTGTAGAAAAGAAGGAAGTAACAGCTATTTACGATAGAATTCGAAAGTGAAACCGTCAGGGCCAGGAGATTTGCTTATTCCATAATCCTAAACTTCTCTTTTTATCTCCTTATAAGAGACATTTCGTTCAAGATCCTCGATTTGATCAGGGGTTAACCGATTAGGAAATTGATAGTCAAAAGTGATACTACTTGAAGTCAGGGCAGCAAAGCGAGTAGCAAAGTGCTTAAGAAATTCATTTTTCACCAGACAAGGTTCCACAATCCAATCACCATCTGCTAAAACTCCATGAATAGCCAACTGAGAAGGTTTCTTATTAATAATTCCATGAAAAAACTTGGAATTTTCATCCCCCTCTATAGCCCACCGAATTTTGGCCTTTTGAGCCATATTTAGCGAAGAAGACATGTTAAAATCCTACAACTCCTTCAACAAATTCGACCTTTCATGAATCAGATCATCGTTACAGCTTCCTTGGTCGAAAATCTTATCCAAAATAATAAGACGATTCTGAATATTGCGTTTATGCTCATTCGACTTTTGATTATCTTCAGCAAGCCAATGTTTAATTGAAGACTTAAGAGACTGCAATTTCTTTTTAAATTTATGATACTATTAGATTCCATACAAACAGAATTCTTCCATGAATCTTCAACCATCTTGTCAAAATCTTTCCTGGAAAACCAAGAATGGAAAAACCGAAACGGCGTAGGACCATAATCAACATTCAATTCACGAAGAAGGATAGGCCGGTGATCTGAAAGATGCTTATCATGACATAAAGCTGAAATGGAAGAAAATAGAGCCAATAAACCTTCAGAAATAAGAAATCTATCTAATTTACTCATCTTGGAAGCATATTTACGAGCCCAAGTAAATGAGTAGCCTTCTAAAGGAAGATCAATCAAGCCCGTCCTAGTGATGAAATTATTAAAGGAATTGGCGCCATGAGAATTAAACAAAGAACCATGCCATCCGTGCTCAAATCGAACTTCTTTAAAATCACCTAAGAGAACATATTCTCCATCCCAAGAATCTATCAAATGATGAATAAAGTCCCATAGCGTCCTTATTTTGGTAAGATCCTGTGGAGCATAGACAGATATAACAAGAAGTTTGGTAGATGAAGGGATCCAAGTACCTGAGATCGCCAAAAAGGAATCTGAAATCGTAGAATTATCTTTAAAAAATAATCTAGGATCCCAAACGCAAAGAATACCCCCTGAGTAACCAATAGAGGGACTAAAAGCATAATCAAAAGATAAAATTCCCCACAATGCCTTGATTGAAAAGAGATTCATTTTTTTCATCTTAATTTCTTGTAAAGCTACAAAATCAACTCTATGTTTGGTATTCAACTCCTGGATCCACCCTTTTTTAGCCTTGTTACCAAGACCTTGAATATTTAAGGACAAGAAATTCATCTAAAAACTTCGCTATCTCCTTAAGAACCAATAATGGCTTCTATATTCTTCATACATCCGTCCATGTTATAACCCAAGTTTGACCCACCTTTATCAATTCATCCATTACTTCTAATATTGAGCCACTTGCTTGAAATGTATCATTAACTGATGAAGCCTTTTCCTTGTTGCCAGACGTAGTAGGATTTGGTTTGGGTTGAGAAGCGTTTCTAGAAATGTTGTCTATAACATTTTCCTCAACATTCGAGGTAAAACCTGGAGGGTATTGTGGAGTATGAATATCACCTTCTGTCACATTAGCATCCTTATTCCTCTTTATAATTTTATATATCCCAAATAGGTCTTCAGAGATGACAGTGTTACAACTGGGTTTAAGATTTATCTAAAATTCATCAACATACCGACTGAAGCTTGGCTTATAAAAACCTTGTGAGGCATTGAGCTTTTAAAATAAGCTAAGGTTTAAATGCCAGATAAACTTATAAATGCTTTTGTAACTCATAAGCCTCCGAAAACCCAAGCTCATAGAAAATGGCTTATGCGAGCTTATAGCTACTCAAATTACTTAAATACTCTTTAAATAGAATGGATTATCACGCGAAAGCTGAAAAGATATGTGAATTTAATTAGATGTATTTTTATGCAATTTTACATTAATAAGCTTTAGTTCTAACTAATTCCAAATAACTTTATAAAAATATAAGCTTGAGTTTTTAGCTTATAATATAAGCCAAAGCCCCAGCTCCAGCCCCAACCTATTGCACCAAACATATCTAAAACTTTAGTGGGTGGTGATTTTTTTAACGGCAAAATAAGATTAAACTAGTAAGAAGCTAGAAAGATTACAATGAAGATGATAGAGCATTACAAGGATTACATGGTCAATCTATTCAACTAAGATTAAACTTCTTACATCTATTAAAAATCCAAGTAAAAGTAAGCTGATTTACCTCATTGAGGATGAGATCATTATATGGATGTCTCACCGAAAACAAATAATCATTTCAAAAACATCAAAGAATCCAAAGGGTAGCATGGGCCCCAACATCAAACACCTTGGTTGTATTGGCGGGAAGGATTACCCAATTTGCTAACAAGAACACATTGTTGAAATTGTCAATATTTATGTTTTGGATCTTTCATCATTTGAGGATGTCGATCCAAATGTTTTTGCGATAAAACAATTGACAAAAAGATGATCTTCCGTCTTAATGCCTTCAACACGAATTGGGCAATGAACCGAATGCAAGTCAATACCTTTAAGGTCCAAGTTAGATCTTGTGGGCAATCTTTGATTTTTCTTTTGGGTAAAGGGTTTTAACCTTGATAAATTTTT
The DNA here is from genome assembly GCA_026074375.1 of Tanacetum coccineum. NCBI lineage: Eukaryota > Viridiplantae > Streptophyta > Magnoliopsida > Asterales > Asteraceae > Tanacetum > Tanacetum coccineum. Next base: position 629 of record BQNB010140556.1, on the reverse strand, counting down.
TATTTAAAAAAAAAGGTAGGTACAAATGATGTATGTGAATCTCACATCTCAACCCGTCACATATGTGAGGATACAAGTAAACCATTTGTGCTTCAAACCATACCTATCATAAGAATGACAAACCAAACTTATGAATCATTACTATAAACGCCTATCTAATTGGATCATGAAGATTTATATCAAAAGAATCAACAAACGTTAGTTAGCCTTTGGTAAGGCCAAGAGTATTGAAATCAACATCATCATATAGGTCCACTTCATAATTCTCTTCCATTGTTCGTATAAGGTAGAATTTTCAACTCCAGTTCTACGAGTGAACCCTTGATTAACCTTAGAAGTTTAGATGCCATAAAATTCGCAGTTTCATTTTGCACCTCCTCCACTTCACTTTCACTATCCTCCTCAAAAACCACCTTATTAACCCTTTTAGATGCCACGACCAAAGTACTGGGCATATTTGTCGATTTCAAAATCTCATCCTTTTCAATATACTAGGCTGATTACACGCACTACTACTAGGTACATATGTGTGATTATCCTTTCGCCCATTATCCTCCACTTAACTCACCTCTTAAGCACTAGGGAATCTAGTATCCCTTTATTCATCCATGTCTACCATGTTGCCTAAA
>BQNB010140555.1:0-17400 GCA_026074375.1 Tanacetum coccineum | reverse complement strand
TAGCAAGCTCAGTGGTCAAATCAGCATTTGTTTCTTTCATTTTGTAATTGACTGAGTTAACATTTTCAACTTCAATTGCCAAATTATTATATAATGATTTAAAGTAAGCACGTGTTTCCTCAACAGTTGCAGGATGTTGATCTACTATTCTCCCACTTTGTTCCACACCAGAAACTTTAGAAATAACATTATTGTCATTCTGTTGTACTTGGTGTGGTTTAGGAATGGGCTCGAGTAGCTCAGTATACTGCTCCTCTTGAGTGAACATATTGAATATATCATTATTATAGAAATTGTCATAATGGTGTACCTCAGCTGATCCATCTAACTCATAGACGGGAGCCTTATCAGTCTGAGTACCCGATGTCGATGCTTGTTATAAATTAGCCATCAAAATGCAGTTTGCATTGACTTCCTTAATCTCATCAAGATATGCTGCAGCAACCATCAAATCAAACTCTTCAACTTGGAGTTGGATTCTTGCTTCTTCCTTTTGAGCAATCAACAGCTGAGTCTGAAGATAAGCAGCATCCCTTCTCCTTGGTTTGACTGTGTAGTTCCTAGCAAGATGACCTAATCCTCTGAAGTTGTAACACCTTATATGATTACCATTATTCCCAATCGCATTACCCTCAGCCCGTGTTGCTACAACATTACCATTCCCATTTAGATTTTGATTAGCAATCCCCGAAACAACAATTAGCCTATTTTAATTTCCAACATTCTGAACACCCGAATTCTGAACTGCATGTTGAACAACCTGATTCCCGACATTCTGTACTGCATTATACCCATTCTGATTCCCAACATTCTGCTCAGCATACTGTCTAAACTGATTCCCACCATTCCCTTCAACCATCTGCATATGTCTGTCTTGACCCATATTCATACCCGGTTGAGCAATCTGCCTATTACGAGGGTTCGATGAAATTCTCTGGTTGTTGTTGGTTGGTGTTGAGTAGTATAGTTCGAATGCCTTAGCCATTAGAACAAGTGCCATGTTCATTGCGGTTATGGGATCTGTAATGTCTTCGGGATTTGTCATATGTTGTTGCATGTAGTTCTGGTTGAATGATGGTTGTGGGTGTTGTTAATGGGTTGTGGTTGTTGCATGTAGGTACTTGGGGATGGTTGATCTTGGTGAAATATGATTCCATAATTAATATATAGTATATATAGAATATATAACTAAATAATAATACCAAATAGTAATAGTATAGAGAGTATCCCGTTTGATATAAAAATTGCTTGAGGACAAACAATATTTTATCTCCCGGATGTCGTATCCCAACGAGAGATGAATTTGAAATTCACGAAAGCATTTTGTTTGATGCTTGAATATCGAATATTTTTGTTTTTGGTTCTAAACTAAAATTTTAATTAAACTATTTAAAAACTAGATAGCAAATAGCGAGTAATTAAATGAAGAACGATATATTATAAAAGATATGCTTGCTAAGTGTATTGACTAGATCCTTAAGTGTGAATTAAACATACAAATAAGTCCTTATTGATGAACCAATATCTTTCTAACAAATTATCTTCTCACAACGTTGGCTTATATTGAAAACAACTCTTATTAAGATATCGATTACTAAATTATTACCTAATTATTCTTACGGCTTTTTCCCGCTCGAATAACCAAAACAATAATTTAAGTAATATAAAAATCACTAATCAATATTTTCTCCTCTTTATTAATCAGACTTAATTCTCTAAACAATTTAACACTTAACAAGCATATATAAAAATCTACTCACTACACATATTAATAAAACTAACACTAATCAACAAAGCAAACATTTTTAAACTAAATAATAAGCTACAACTACTAATAAGAGAAAAGGAAAAGAAAGAAAAACCCGATTGAAGAAAATGGAGACGAATTTAAACCACCCGATCTTATAAACTTAATTAAACACTAAAGATTAAAACTTTATTAGTTTTTATGACTACTTAGTTAATAAAGCTACAAACTTTATATACTAAATAGCCTTAAAAACTAAAAAGCTTTAAACTTTAATAGTAAAATAAGCTTATAAGACCCATAAGCTCCTCGCCTAAGTGTTGGATAGATTTCATCAACATTAAAACAAACAAGGGTTAAGATGAACAAGATAATAATAAGCTATTAAGACAAAATAAGCTAGATATTATTCTAAAGACAATAAGCTAATAAAAAGATGAAAACTTTAGATCTAAATCCACCCGAAACTAAGGTGTTCAATCAAGTGAGCTCGGATCGGGTAAATTTAAGGATTTAGATCTAAGAAAAATAAACTAGAATTAAAAAGCAACAAACTTTATGCTAGAAAATAAGCTAAAAAGACAAGATCTATTATTTTTAGATCTAATCCACCCGAAACTAAGGTGTTCAATCAAGTGAAAAAGAGACGGGTATATTTAAGGATTAGATCTAAAAACAATAAGCTAGAAAAATAAGCAACCAAAAATAAGCTAAAATAAGCTCACTCGAAAAGCTCTAAATCAAAAACAATATAAAATAAGCTAGTCTAAATAAGCTATTAAAGAAGCTTATTAGAATATAAGCTTAAGAGATCGGATCCAAAAATAAGCTATAAGCATGAGCTTATTTGAAAATAAGCAAAAGAAAAGAAAGAGTAGAAGAATAAGCATAAGAAATAAGCATAAAGATAAAAAGCATTAATAAAACCAACCTTAATAAAAAGCATCTTCATTCATGAAAAATGAGCCAATACAATAAGTTGAGAATAAGCTAAAAAGCTTTTACAATAATAAGCTAAAATAAGCTAAACTATTCTACTCCTAAAACTAACACTACAATAAAAAAACACACTAAAATTTCACTCACCAAAATTTCTCTCTCTAAAATCTAACACTCATGAGCTGTGCTGCGTGCTTCTTTTATAGCCCCAAGTAGGTGGGGGCAATTTCGTCCTTTCAAGCCTCCATCCACTCATATTGCTGGATCTAGGGGTATTTTGGTCTTTATGCACTCCACCAACCGCCTCATGATTGCCAATGATTGGCACACGCCTACCTCGTACTGACTGCTACAGTACCTCGGACTGACACACGCCAGTGCCACGTGTCACACTCTGATTGGTCAGCCGCCACTGGAACAGTACCTAGTACTGACATAACTGCCACCTCGTACCTGCTACCTCGTACCTCGTACTGACGCTCTGCCACCTAGAACTGACACCTCGTACCTCGTACTGACACACCTACAATCTAACACTCAATCATTAGTTGGCCACGTGTCACCACCTGAGTGGTGCCACGTGACGTGTTACTATTTCGCCGCCGATCGGTCAACCGCCACCGGACCACCGGTCAACCACCGCTGGACCACCGTTGGACCACCGCCGGACCACCGTCAAGGCGGGTCAACAGTTGAGCCGGGTTAGTATTGGGCCGGGTCAAGTTTGGATCGGGTTCGGGTCTGGATTGGGTCCGGGTCGGGTCTGGATCGGGTCCGGGTTGCCATGTGTCACCACCTGAGTGGTGCCACGTGGCGTAGCAACTATTGCCCCAAGTAATTGGCATAGCACGATTCGAACCATGGACCTCTAAGTCATGGTTTTAGGAACCCCACAAATGCCAACTGCGCTAGAGCAGCATTACAATTATATCATGCAAAGATTAACATATATCCCATTATTGGCTTGGTCTGGTCCATTATAACTAAAGGTTCAAACAGGGACGAAAAATGTTCAAAATAAAAAGGTTTAAATATAAAAGGCTGGTACCGTTGGACTCGTTTTTTCGTGCTCTTTCCAATGGTGTAATCGAGGAATATTCACGACTTCGTTTGAACCTCGTTAAACGTGAAAACTTCATCGAAAGTCACCCGAAAATTACCCTTTTTGCTTCGTTTTCAATCCTTTTTACCTGTAAGACATGAAAACACAATACAAACATATTTGCAACATAATTATCTATATTTTAGTGTTTTTAGTCCTTTTATAGTGTTTTACGGGGAATAAAATATGTATATTTTAGCCAATATCAAATCCCCCCACACTAAACCATTGCTGGTCCCTCACGTAATGTAAATAAAACAATACCCGAAAATAAATAACTTTATCCCCTTTTAACTTATGACCCCCTCACAATCAAACAAGAACAGAAAAGGTCCATCAAAAGGTTTAAAAATCATTTAATTTGCAAGCACCCCCGTTTTATCCACTTATTAAATAACTAAAATTAAGATAACAATTTCTATCGAATTTATTTTACAAGGCTTAAGAATAGGAGTTCGTCATCCTTGACTTTTCACAATCCCCAAACTAAGCTTAAAACGAAATCACCGTTAAATACAAGTATAGATGCTAACACTACTCATATTTGCAACTTGTGAACTTTTCACTCCCAACAATTATTAATTATTAGGTGAATGTGCTATTTCGAATTTTAACCATAGATCAACGTTATTCAAAAACTATGTTTCACGTTCCACCCGAGAAGATTGATTTTGAAGGCGAGATCATCCCATGTAGCGATTTTCGTCTCGGCACATCTCAACCTCATCGGCTAAGTGACCGGGCTTTTGACACCTCACGGAGACTAGTATCGGGACTCACGGACCTTCGGTTTCAAAATCTCATAGGTTTTCCGTATATGCAAATCTTATTAAATGTAATCATGAGAAAATAGTCTTAGTTCAAAAACATATTTAAATTTAATAAAAATAATTTTCCACTTATTAAGCAACATAAACTTATTAAACCTCGGTCCTTTAGAAGGCTACAACATCGGCCACGCCTCCGACACGATGTAGCAAACATATTTCGACCATGGATTATTATTATATTTTATATTTTTTTGCACACACTTTTTTTTTTCAATTGCTATAATCATAATATATTACCGGTGCCTTTTATCTCGAAGCCACATCGATAGCGACTCGACAAGAGGTTATTCTACTTATTCTGACACCGGCCCCCGCCTTATATGAAGACTTCAACATCGGCCGCGCCTCCGACAGGATGAAGTAATCTGGCAGAGATATTTATTCTACTTATTAATTATTTATTTATTTGCAACATTAATTGCGAAGGGAAAAAACCATTTTTAGAAAATTCAACTATAAATTTGAACTAAGATTAAATTATTTGATATCGACTACATTTTTTATTCAAAAAAATAGTTGATTTAAGTCTAATTTTCAAAGATAGCACGTTTTATTAGTCAAATTAGGAGTCTACGGGAGAAAAAGCCACAAATTACATACATGAGCTCTTAAGATTTCCAAATAATCCTTGTTTAGCATCCAACTTCTACTTAACACTATCATTTTTTGTTCTTTGCAAAATTTTAAAGTTAAGCAAACGCTAAGTCTAAAAAGCTAAGGGGAAAGCTAGAGTTTTAAACTCGGTCAAATCAAAAGCTACCTAATTCTACGGGCCTACTTATTACTATATATTTATATTTTTATCATTATCATTTTTTTTAAATAAAACAATAAAAATTTTAAAATTTTGGTCAAAACGGAGTTGCACGGGACACAGCAAGGCACAGGTATGATCACATTTCGATAGAAATCCCCCCCACACTTAGAATGGAACATTGGCCTCAATGTTCAAAAATATCGGGTGTTACCCCCACACTTAGGAATGAAAAAGGCAAATGCAAAAAATTCCAAGTGTGAAAGGGAAAACAATATATATATATATATACATGATCAGGATTGAGGATTCCAAAATAAGCAAAGATCGAAGACCGGACGATTGGAGGATTGAAAACGAGCACGGGTCTTCATGATCTTGAGGAATCCTGCAAGCAAAAACAATACACAAACCAAAGAAAGAAGCACGCCCCCACACTTAGGCTATAAAATCACACGCTTATTCCCTAGTTCCCTCTACCTCTCCACCTTACCAACCCGTTCACGACCGTCCCCCTCCTCGGATTCAGCGAACAGTCGACCAGTACATCAGGTCCACATCCTTGGCGGCATATCAACACGATGGGGAACATGGGCAACTGTTAGGTAGTTCAGGAAACTAACATAAGAATAGAAATATCTTACTATATAGATAAATAATACCACAAAAACCCCCTTATGGTGTCAACATCAATTTGTGTGAACGGTATTACCAAGTACGAATAAGTTGGGATGCTTTTATAACTACGTTGGCCACCGTATTTATATCCGCATCCTTTCCCAGTCGTACTCAGTATTAAGCTCACACCTCTCAATGACTGACATAATTAAAGCACCAAACCGCGAACACGCGAACGCAAGCAAAAGCGGAACACCGCGTACATAGATCTTATACGCAACTAAATGACGGATCATAGGTTATAGTCTAGACCAATCCACCTAGTTCTCTATAACCTTGGCTCTGATGACCAATTCTGTCACACCCCGACAATGGCGGAAACTCAGGAATGCAACAAAATGATCAATCATAACACAAGATACAATATAGAGAAAACTACAATGCATAAACTTCAAGTGTTACGAAGACCATCCACCTCGAACAACCTCGAGTGATGTCCCAAATCATAGCTAAATCCAAAATCTCTTACAAATTTCGAATGCCCACAGAGGGGTCCAAATCTAAACTTAAACTAGAACTTCCAAATACGAATAGCCAAACAAATAAACAAGCAAGACTTCACACAAAAAATCCATACGGGATACTCTTAAGCCTGCTACCACATATCACCAACTATTCATCTTTCACTTCACCTAAATATGATACTCAGAAACATTAACAATAATGTTGGTGAGCTCATAGGTTTGACCTTAAACCCAAAAGCTGTGCCAATATCTCAAAACAGGGGACAAAAGTGCAATATGACAGTGAATATATGAGAAACACCCATGACTTAGCATCCTCGCTAATCATGTAAAACTCGACCTAGCTTACCCGCTAGTCGAACCATCCTAGCATCACCGCTAGTCCGGTAGCAAATATGTCACTTACGCACCTAAAGGGCCTACCAGCTGGAGCACTAGATTAGGGCAGGACCTCACACATACTAGGTAGGCATACCCAACCGATCCAATAACCACACAAATACTGGGATCGTGCCAAACACAGTACACGCAAGTAAAATCACATCACATATATTCACATAGCAATCATAAGCACATAATTGTCCCAAAAACAAAACCACGTTTCGCACAGTCAAATTTCAAAACAGTTCAAAACACATTTGAGTATCATTTTCCCCCAACGGAAAAACAGTAGAAAAATGGGGCTACGAGAACTCACCTCAAGCAAGTCTTAAGCAACCAAATCTCAATCACACAAGCAAATGCAACGACGTCCGCACACGACCTAGTCCAGTTAATGTCCCATTAAATCATTTATTTCCAAAACAGTCTTCACGTTTGATGCATAGAGGCTAGATGCGTTGTACAATTACCCATAACAATTTAGTGGTGTGATGGTTGACGTCTCATCCCAAAATATCTTATCAATCCGATATCTCAACGATACATACTTATACTATTTAAAGAAAATAGATAAGTAATATAAGTAAATATTTATAATAAATAATTATAAATATATCTCGATAAGTCCACTCGGTACCCTTAGTTACCATAAAATAATCATAATATGGTTGAAAATGAAACGTTTATTCATAATAAACATATTAGAGAAGTTTCGAGAAAAATTATATTTTTCGTCTTTTAGTGAATTTATTAAATAAATAAAATAATATTTTATTATTTAAAACCAAAATCATGTTCTTAAGTAAAATTTTCTAAGTATAAACTTTTTACAAAATTTCGACATGACCCGTACGCTTATATAACGTTTTCCAAGGTTTTAAACCTTAATTTCAACACTTTTCACCATTTCGACACTTTTTGACAAAATTCTAAAAATCTCATCTTTAACGTTTACTAAAACGTTTTTCCCAAAATAACGTTCAATATTACTTTGTAAATACATTTCACTTTCAAAAATCCATCAAAAACTCTTAAAATGACTAAATATCGCTTCAACAAGGGTCCATTAAGGTATTTATACGTCCAAAATACGTTCTAAACCCAAAACTAAGTCTATTTATATACATAAGCTCATACTAATAAGTAGAAAATAACTCGGACCACAATAAGCCATCAAATAAGCCACGTATTATTTGTGCCTAATGGGCCGTGAGCCCAAGAGCTCCAAAAATCAAGTCCGTAAGCTTAAAAATAAGCTAGTACGCTACGTATAGTATTTGGTTAACACCATAAGCTATAAAAATAGTCCGCGAACATACGCCATGCTACAAAAATAATCAAAATCACTTCCCTTGTGATTCTAAAATATGACGTGAGCATATAAGCTCAAAATAAGTCATGAAAAGCCCACAAAATACACTATATAAGCTATTATTCAAAATAAGCTATTTAGCAACATATGTTATTCAACCATCACTACCACAATACCAAAACGAACAAAACCTTATCCTTGCTTCATTTTATTCGAACCCCAAACACACCCTATATGTCCGTTTTGTTTCCAAAAATCGATTTTTATGACGATCAACTTGTACAACTAACATCTGTTCATCAATATAAACCCAAAAGGACAAACGAATTTTAAATTTGGAAACTTACAAGAAAATCTTCAAAAATGTAGATTTCGACACGAACCAGACAACCCAAACGTTGTTTAAAGCTTAATCTTTTTGCAGTATTGATTTAATTGTCATATCTTTTGCAAAATGTTTTTCTTTTTCCTTATATCTCAATATTGGGTTTTTCTTCGTTTCAGCTTCTCACTTGCAAGTCCTTTCTACTTCTCAAAATCAACTGTAAATTTAAAGTAGTTTCTTCATCACAAGACTGATTTGATTTTTCTTTTTCCATATAGGCCATCACAGATTCTAGTCAATATCCTTTACCTTTTCCTGTGATTGATGTGAAGATAGTTATGAAGGATATTGTTGTTGGTAGTGCAGATTCACAACCAGCTCTTGTATAACAACCCCTTTCATCTTGGGTTTTGTACTTTTTCCCATTTCTCAAGTGCTTGAGCCAAACGATATCATTAACGAGTTCTTGTAGCAATAGTTGTTGTAAGCAGTAAGAACACATCTTGAGCAACATTAATAATTAGCTAAACAGTGTTAATAACATCAACTACTTCTTCATCAAGCATCTTGTCTGCAACAAACATCTCTTCATCAGCAGAAACATTCACATCATGAACACTAACCAGGTAATTTCTTCATCTACATCAATAGCATCAATCCTCCCCTGTTTGGATGCATCCTCACCCAAACTTTCTTCATTATCAGAGGATTCTACCCTAGCAGTCATCTTTAGCCTATGAGTTCTTGACCTATCTTTCTTTTCAAGCTTTTTGACCCTCATTTTCAAACTAGCAATCTCATTAGCTTGAGTGGTCTTTGTCTTCTCCAAATCAAGAACCTTATTTTGTAAAGTGGTACGCAATTCCATCAATTCATTAAGTTAAAGTCTATCCTCATCACTTTGAAGTATGTTACCTCTTACGAGCAGTGAATCATTAGAAAGTTTAGATACATTCTCAAACCTAGTTTGAGCAATAGTATCCCCTATGGTTTTTTTGGCACCCAGAAGACCACCACTTGAATTAGATTCAGTAGGTGTTGCCTTGGATTGGGTCTTATTGATGTTACCACTGTCCTGTTCTGCTTTTAAGCTAGAAGCAGTAGTTGCACCAGGCGCTCCCCCCCCTCACCAAACATCACTCCAACTCCTTGATGGACAACCTCATCTCAACAGTTTTAAGTAGGATTCACAGACTGAGGTTAACCTGATTGTCCTTTCTTTAGTCTTCCATAGGTTGTTGTGTCTTTTTTGAGTGAGGACGATAGTTTAAATAAAAGTGGGTGTGTGATGGGGATACAGTTGGAACTGCTAACCTTACACTCCATTTGTGATTGTTTTTGTACCACCATGTTGGAAATAAAGTGTTACACTAACCAGAAAAACCTTTGCCTACCCTTCTCATATTCCCAAAAATCTTCTTAGTGTGAGAGGGTGCAATATAAATCCTCTTATTAGTTGACATCCTATTCCAGTGTTGTTCCCAAAAATACGTGTACAAACCTTGGATACATCAAAATTTCCAGACAAATGTATCCATAGTTTCTAATCATAAACTTTCCAAAAATGAATTTTGAAAAATGAACTCTTGTTTGTAGCTAAGCAGATAATGCAGATGTCCATAGTACTACTAAAACTCATTCCATGCATGTAGTCTTGGACTGTAGACACTATAAAATAGTAATGATCTAAAATTTCTATTTTACGGGAAAAGAATGGTTTATAAAAGTTGGTTTTTGTGAAATTTCTCATATCCCTATCAATGTAAGTTGTTCAAAAAAGATGGTAAGAAATTGGTAAAAAATCAATACCTTCCTCATCTGATAGTTGAAATATGCTCATCCTTAACAGATGATTACAGTGATGATTTCTCTTGGCCATTCTACTAGGGACCATGTAACTGTTCTTCCCCAATGATAGTTTTTTGGGCGCTTACAAGTAGACGAATAGATAACAGTTTAGATGCATAAATGATATATTGTAGGATTAATCATTAATGCATATCTTATAGGGTGTGCATCCAAAAAATCCATAATTTGTTCAAACCCATCACTCTCTGTGGGTTTAGACAAAAACGCGACCAAATTATGAGTATCTGCAAACTTTAGGGTCGACATTTGTGTTGGGTTTTGATAATGGATGATAAAATTGAGTTATGGTTTGTAATTGGAGAGTATTTTAAAGATTGAAATCAATTAAATGATTGATTGAAACCCTTAATCGAAGTATTTATGAAAAATACCCTCAACAACCCAACAGTAGTAACTCAGCAATAGTAAGTTATGCCTAGCAACAGTAACTTTTGTCTAGCAGCATTAACTTTGAGTCACCCGCATTAACTCTAATTCCATTTCAAACAGCATTCCCATCATCAATCTAACACTTTTCTTTGCTTTTCCTGTAAAATGTTAGTCTAAAAACCAAGAAAACACAAACCATAGCAATTTTCACAATTATCACAATATTAATTATACCTAACAGTATTAAGTTTAGATCTTTACATTCACTTTCTTTTCTTGGATCTTCATCAACCTTCTTTCCATCATCACTTGAAGGTTTGGATCCATCATCATGAGAACTCTTTGGATCTTAGGAAAATAGTAGATCAGCAGTCCATAATGGTAGCAAAATGTAATCTTTGATAGGTTCTGTCTCCTTTCTAGCTTGACCTTCATTATCACTTGCTTTTGAACCTGCAAAACCAATAGACTGTATACCTGCAACAATTGGCTCATAATTCATTGTTCTTGTTAGTGCATAAATATCAAATACCTAGTCTAGTCCACTACCTAAAGCATTAGGTATACTCTCACTGAACCTAATATGCAAGTTTTCTTCCATTATCCTTGTTTTACTAATGAATACTCTAAAGGCTTTACTATTCTAAGAGTATCCAACAAAGAAACCTTCATCAGCCTTACCATTAAATTTGCCTAAGTGATCTATGGTATTGAGAAGATAATAGGACACCCAAACGTCTCATAAAACATAGAGGATTGGTGTTCTAACCATCGAAAAAGTACCATATGATGACCTTGTTTATGAGTCCCCCCCTGCTTAACTACTAACACTCTATTTTGCACATAGCAGCCAGTATTAATTGCTTATGCCCAAAAAGTAGTTGCCAACTTAGATACAGCTAGCATAGTCGTAACATCTTCAATTAGTGTCCTATTTCTCCTCTCAACAACTCTATTTTGTTGAGGAGTTCTATCTATACTAAATTGTCTCAAAATACCCTTCATGTCACAAAACTGATTCATATTTCTGTTTTTGAACTCAGTTCCATTATCACATCTAATCACCTTAACTTGAGGATCTACTAGATTTTCTATCCTAGTTATAAAGGACTTAAGAATGCCACTAGTCTCATCCTTAGTAGCTAGAAAGAAAACCCATGTAAACCTACTATAATCATCTGTGACAACTAGGCAATATATTTTCTTCATAAGGCTTTTTATAAATGCAGACCAAGAAAACAGTCCATATGCAACAAATGTAAAGGAAGACTGATTGAGTTCTTTGTTTTGGACTTACAAGAGGCTCTGTCTCTTTCTATTTGTGTGCCAAGTCAACACATGTTTGATCATTTCAAAAAGTTTGGAAGGTAAACCTCTACAAGATTTCCCATTAACCAATTTATTCATGGTTTTAAAATTTAATATTGACCTAGCCTTTATGCAAAGTTTAGATTCATCAGATGTGGCTTTTACAAAAGCAAGTTAAACGCTCCTTTAGGACTATGTCTATTAAATCAACACTATACATATTGTACCTTTCTATGAACTCTAAGTAAAACTTGACTTTCATCAATTAACTTAAAGTTTGGAGATAAAACAATACATTCAATATCATTAAAAAGAACACTATTCTTTTAACACACATTTGTGAGACCGAAAGAGATTAAACTTTACTCTCTCACAAAATACATTTTCAACATCTAATTACCATTTTAAATGGTCACATTTTCCTGTAGATATTCCTCCTTTGGGTTCACTCTAAAAGCAACATATCCTCCATCTATCTCTTCATAGTCTGTAAGATAGGACATGTTCCATGTCATGTGCCTTGAGCATCCACTATCAATTACTCGTTGATCCTGTAAATTCATTTGTGGATTGCCCTACACATTATAATAAAAAACTCCATTTCTATTAGGGACCCAATCCATCATGACTTGGATTTGCCTTGTGCCATCAATATACTCAAACTTTTTAGGTGTGATGTGATGCACTGTTATGTTTAGAAACATGGTCTAAAACTTTATGCTTTGGTTTTTAAACCCAACAAGCTGAGGCCTTAATAGCATTAAAATTATTTCCATTAACAGCATAAACTACTACTTTTGGCCTAGCAGTATTAAATTTTTTACCCCTAACAGTATTAATCCTTTGATTAATATTACTGTTTTTAAATGTTATGTTCTTATGAATGGGCCTCTTATCAGTTGAATGTGTTGTTTTAGAAAGATATGACATTAGTCTAGCAGCTTTCACTGTTGTTTTTGAGTGAGCAGCATTAACTTGTCTAGCAGTATTAAACAATATTGCTGTTTTTGAAATATTATGTCTAGCGGTATTAATTGCTACTAAACCAGACTTCATTAGTACTGCTCTTAGAACCAAGTTCTTTTTAGCACAGGGGTGAGTCTTTTTAGTAAAGTTTTGATGATTCACCCTTTGAGCATTGTTCCAAACAGGTTTTACCATCCTTTGATTTTAAAACTGTTTTTGATGGTAATTGCAATCAATCTGCAAATGATTAAAGCTTTCACACACATAACAATCCTTATTAAACATCTCAAAATTGCTTCCTAGTTTTTAAGACATCATATTGTTCTAGTTTCTTTGATTGCCTCTTGAACTGTGAGTGTTTTGCCTATGTTGCTCAACTTGTTTAATAGTTTTCCTAGCAGTTTTTTCTTGTTGTTTAAATTTGACAAACTCTTTCTTAACAATACTAGGCCTAACTGTTTTTTTAGTTTTAGGCTGAGACACATCCTCTTCCTCATCATCTGACACCCATTCTTCAACAATTGAGGCATCATCATTCTTCCTAACTACCTTAGGATCTTCTTTACTAGACATAGCTTTACAGTTCTCAACTACATCCTTATTAACAAACTCATCTAAACCAGTAAAAGATAAGTCAGCGTTGAATGTAGAAATTATCCTAGGTATGGAGTGGAACTAGGCATATAATTTTCAATAGCCTAAACCGTTCTTGCAATTGTCAACTATCAGACAACTCTATGAGTCTTGTTTAAACGTTCGCAGATGCATGATTCAGAAATTATCTACATTAAGTAGAATGCCATCTTTTCTTTTATTCTTTTAAAACTATTTCCAAGGGCTTCTCCAAAGCTCTCTAATAGTTATTTCTCCTATATGAATTTCAAATTTTAAGAGCCCTAATATCTTAATAAAAAAATAGACTCATATGCTTTATAAAACTTCAGTTTTCTTCCACTGACCCTAACATGTCTTATAACCTATTAACCATAACTCAGATTTCCTTTAAATCTTTTAGTAGTATGATCATTTTAGAGTTTTAAGAATTTAGCAGTTTCCAAACATGATTTTGAACAAAAAGAATCATTGGATACCTCTGAGTCAGGACTTGAAGATGAGAAAACCATGAGTGCATAATTAGGCCCTTCCTCTATCTGATCACTCTAGTCATATCCACCAAGACCATCACATGAGACCAAAGCAGTGGAAGTAGATTATTTTCCACAACACACTCTTCATGAGCTTCATTGTTTCATGTTGTCTTGATTTCTTGGAGCTCTGCACTCCCTAGAAAAATGTCCCCTCTTGTGACAGTTGTATCCACATCCACTCTAGACCTTATCCAACCAATAGTCTCATATGCCATTAACATAAGCTTCTTTCTGTATTCTATCAAAAACCTTATTTCCCTCATATTCAACGCCCTCATAATCAACATGGCCATTTGCCATCTCAAATCCATCTCTTCCATGTCATCTAGATAGATTTGTTGCAAGTCCTCATGTACAAGTTGAGGACTATTTGGTTGACTAGCAAAGAATGCACAAATAAAAGCATCACTCAAGTTATCAATATTTGTAAAGTTAGCAGCATTAACTTGAGTGCTAGCAGTAGAAACTCCATGAGTAGTATTAACTGATTCATTAGTGCTGCTAGTGTTGTTATTTGAAGAGGATACAAAAGCCATGTTATGTGTGCTTAAACTTGAGCTAGACATCCCTTTAACTTCTGGTTCATACACCTTGAGGTTGTTGTAGAGATCATCCATGCTCATTGTATCCAAATCAGCTTTATTCCTCTACACAACAACATGTGTGTTCCACTCAGGTGACAAACTTCTTAATAATTTTTTATTAACATCTTTTTGTGAAATCTTTTCATCCATAAGCTCCAACTAAATCACAAACTTTTGAAGCCTATCAAAAGTTTGATCAAGCATCTCTGAGCTTGGAGCAGTGAAGTTTTCATATTGCTGCTTTAAGAGATTCCTTTGAGTCTTTCTTGTAGCTGCATTCCGACCAAATCTCTTTTCAACAGCTTCCAGTAACTTCTTAGCACCCTTTATAGAGTTAAACTTTAACTGATGTTCATTGGGAATGCCCATCATTAAAGTACTTTTAGCTTTCACCTCTAATCTTCTCTGAGCCTTTTCTTCAGTAGTTGTAATAGGCATCACTGTCCTAACACCTTCCACAGTTACTGTTTTTGGCAAGGTTGCACCATTCTCTATGACTTCCCACAGTGCATAGTCTATCATCCGGATATATTGTTCAATCCTCATCCTCCAGATCTCATACTCACCAGGTTTAAGCATGGGAAGTTTGGATGCAGCCACCATATGTGTAGAATCTTGATATATATCTTAAAAAATAGATCTTGTGTATAAAAATAGGTTCTTCTCTTTCAAAGCTTCTTAACAAGCTCTGATACAACTTGTTGATCCCACTTTAATAGATCGAATTCCTTAAGCTTGTTTAAGGATTAGTTATATTAGATAAATCTAACAAAACTATAGTAGAAACTTTATTTGAATGTATTAAAGATTATGCGGAATCTAATCTTTAATATTAAGAAGAATTATTAATGATACAGTAATTCTATGAACATACAATTCAACAAATAAGCTCCAATATTATTAATGATAATAATACGAATACTCTTAAAGTATTAGGGTTACAAATACCTTGAAGCTATGTATTATACGACTAATCACACATCAAACTCTATGCCCTAGGACCTGCTTTTATACACAAAGAGTCCTAGTCAGCTTACAATACTTTCCTAAGTATCTAAAATCTTTTCTATAAACAACTAATACATATCATATAAGCAGTACTAACTAGCAGCATTAACTTGATATTCACTAGCAGTAGTAACTTCAAGCATATTTTCACTAGCAGCATTAACTTCAGCTGAGCAGTCTTAACTTTGTACTAGCAGTAGTAACTTTGTACTAGCAGCATTAACTTTAGCTGAGCAGTCTTAACTTTCTACTAACAGTAGTAACTACTTAGCATATTTTCTTTGAAGTCTCTAAGCAGCACCAATATTCACTAGCAGTACTAACTGTGTACTAGCAGTAGTAAACACTTAGCATATTTTCTTTGAAGTCTCTGAGCAGTGCTAACTTATTAACCTCGACAGCAGTAATCCAAACAGCATCAAGAAGACTTTTAATCCCAACATCTATCCATAACATTCGTGTTTACACGAGGTAATTAACTATTCATGAAAAAGGGCGTATTGAAAGTCATAGGTTAAAGGTACTTAGACCAATCTGTAAACGTGTAATTTGTACTTGTGTTCAAACAAAAAAATAAGCAATGTAATTTTACCCCAAGTAATTAAACAGGTAAAATGTGGGGCTAAGAAATCTCACCTTTAGCAAAGTAGTGAGTGATGAAATAATCAACGAAACGTAGGATAATAACCGGTGAACGAAATATGAGCACGAAGTCCTAACCGCGACCTAAATGAATAATGACGCGGGTTAATGCAAGATAAAGGTAAAACAATGCACAACTATTTTTAGAAAGTCAATATCTCCCGCATATGCTTATTTTATATTTTAGTTAGTCAAAACGTGATTCTAAAAATTTTAGGGTTTTTAATTAACTTCCGACGCCTAAACCAGGAGTTACTATTTTTATCTTGCTAATATGTACTTTTCGTCAAATATAAACTTTCATTTTTAGTAAACTCCTAATGCTTACGAAATAGCGTTTCTATAAAGTTTCTAACGCGTCCTAATAATTTATAAGTAATACACTATTATTCGCTAAGGTTTTTATAGCTCAAACGGACCCGAAATGCTCGAAAACCCTATACTATATTTCTAACAGCTTTATTATTTAGAAAAATGGGTGCAGGAAATTTGCTAACTCTTCTGAAAAATAGTCCAACTTTAACGGAGTGTAACTCTTTCGTTATACACATTCATGACAAAAGAAATGTTACTTAATTTAGCGAAAAATCATTCCAGACAAGTTTTCTTTTATACACTTTAGCCGATTCGGACCCGAAATGGGTCAAAACCTCAATTTGAGATCATATCAGAATGTTCACAGTTTTTGCAAAAGCTGTCAAAAGTATTTATGTTTCGCCAAATATTAAACGGCCATAACTTCTTCGTTATAAGTCGGATTTTCGCGTTCTTTATATCAAAATTACCAGAACATATATTAACATAATATTAGAGTTTTAACTTGTCAAAACATTTTTAAGACACCCTAACCATGCGGGCTGTTTGAGATAACTTATATATGTTCCCGAAATGTGTCAAAACAACAATCCATAACATCTCCAAAGGCCTAATCTAACCTATCTCCGTTCACAACTAATTCAAACAATAAATCCATC
>BQNB010140554.1:0-17401 GCA_026074375.1 Tanacetum coccineum | reverse complement strand
ATATCAATCATCTTATTGAGATCTCAGGACAATATAGGCGTGTGTAGACATGAATTTAACATATATGAACTAACAAACTCACACAAATGACCGACAAAACTACAATTTATGCTAATGCTAAGAAAATATATATTTGGTGACCGAGGTTCTAATGACATACTAGTAATAAAGTGTCATTAATCTAACCTTTAATGACGCTTTTAAAAAAAATGTGGAAAAAAACATAAAATTTTGAGATTTAATTACATTTTTATAAACCAAATATGTCACAAAGGCAAAAAATATGTACTTATACATTTTTTTTTGAGTAAATTGCATAAATCGTCCCTAAAGTTTGGCCAAATTGCAGGTTTCATCCCAAATCGTCTCTGCGGGGAAACCTTTGGTGCAAATATCGTCCTTGTGGGGAAACCTTTGGTGCAAGTATCGTCCCCGCAGAGACGATACTTGCACCAAAGGTTTCCCCACAGGGACTATCCTTGCACTTTCGTAAAGTTTGGACTGAACATGCAATTTGACCAAACGTTAGGAACGATTTATGCAATTTACTCTTTTTTTCACTGTAAATATACTTTTACTTACTGAACTTCTATCTACACTGTGTGAGAAGTAAAAGAAAAAAGATTAGTGACACTTTATATATACTTTGGTGATACTTTATTACTTTTGGTGAAATTTTTTTGAATATTAGTGACATTTTTTATGTATCATTATACGACAATTTATAGTGTATCATATATTTTCTATTCGAACATCAACGTTAATAATAATAAACTAGCCGAAGCTAGAATCCATAACGACTTAATTAACCATGTTTACAAAAGATGAACCATATACTATAATACTTTTCAATAACCTACCACTTTGCTCAACCATTTTAGATTTAGCAAGTCATTGTTTATATGTTTTAAATCATTGTTTGATGGGGTCCTTGATATCGATTTAAATTAGTTGTGTCTTTTTCAAGAGAGATACGAGTAGATTTTAGATCAAGAGGCTTTTTCAACACATTTATCATTTAATTATGATAGCATTGTCTCCCCTATACTTAAGGAAGCTACTTATTAGGGGTCCATTTTGTATTTATGAAACCTTATTAGAAAGGGAGTTTGTATCTTGGTTAAAAGCTTAAAGCTATTCATTGTGTTCTCTGCTATTGACTCCTGAGATTAAATACACACTTGATCTTTAGAAAATACAATAGTTTAGTTTTGATTATAAGAAACCAAAACCAATGTTAAAGAGACATAACTTGACGACATATTCTATAATTTTATAGGAGCATCTTAAAAACTTGTTAGAAATTAAACTTTTTTGTTTATAACAAATATTATAAGTTTATAACCTTATAATCTACAGTAATGGTGTACTTAATTAAACTTGATTAAACTTTTTTCTGGCCATGAAATAAAAATCATTCAATTGGAACGAGATTATATACATGCCGAGCCTTTTTAGTTTTGGGCCTATGCCCAAAGTTGTAAAGAGTGTTCCAAGTTATATAACATCCATATATTTAAATATCTAATGGACTTCGTTGTAACGCAGCTTAACGTTTGTATTAATTTGCTAGAAATGGGTGTTCACGAATTTATTAGATGATAAGTTAGCAAGTCCGGTTAATTTCTTCATGTAATCAATATATAAAGTGCATGAATAATAATCATAACTTATGAGGCTTATCATTTAACATAGTATCACAGCCTAAAACTTCTTCAATAATTCCTCCCTAACTAAAACCCTAACCCCCCTTTTTTTTCTGCCGATTCTAACCAAAACAACCCTGTGTAATCATTGCTTTATCAAGTCATCTTTCACCTCTTATTTTATTCCTCTTATTTTAAGTTAAGTTTCGTTATGTGTTAGTGATTGTGTGAGGTCGAATATATTTTTTGTTGATTTCATCATGAGGTTTGGTTTGATGAAGTTGAACTAGGGTAATGTGATCATCCGTATGGAACAATTAGATTTTAATTTTTGTGTTTATTTTATAAAAAAAGGATATTTTGGTTTATCTTGTCCGGGTCACTTTGGTTTATCATGTCCGGGATACTTTGGTTTATTCCGTATGAAAAAAGGATACTTTGGTTTATCCTGGTTCGAGATACTTTGGTTTATCCTGGATGATACATTGGGTTATCAGTTCGTGACATTCTGTTTTAAGATCAGTCTCCGCTTGCTGTCGGATGTCTTCATCAAATAACTAGCTATTGCTTTAATGTTTTAATTTGTTTGCTGCTTCAGTCCGAGCTTTCGCGATTTCGCCGCTCGGACTGTGAGGGAGTATTAGATGATATAAGTTAGTAAGCCAAGCCGGGTTTGTGAGCTTAGGGCTCATTAGGGTTTCATGTGATCACTATATAAAGTGCATGAATAAGGGGGTTTTATCATTTAACAGAATTTAGTAATATTTACAGAAAAAAACCAAAACATAATCGAATTGAAAAAAATCGATTTAAATGTGTAACCAAACCGAATTTGTTAAAGTCAAACGAAACCGAATTAAATATTCGATTTTCAGTTTGAATATAGTTTTAGCAAAATGTAAATCGAACTGAAGCGAAAACCGAACTCTAATAGAAATATAAATATTTTTTTCTAAATACATAAAAAACAAAAAAAATCTATTAAAAAATTTCCTTAGTATACTAAAACACTTTTCAAGCTTGAAATATTTTTTTCCCAAAAATATATATAATTAATTTTTTTAAATGTATAGTTTGTATTTCGAGTTATTCGGGTCAACCCGAAAACCGAACATAATATAAATTCGATTTTTCGGTTTTCAGTTTGGTTAAATCCAATTTGAATTAGGTTTTCAATTTTACTTGCAAAAGAAAGTTTTAACGGAACTAACTAAACCGTTGAACACCCCTGTCACAAAGATTCCTGCTAAAATATTGCTCTAGATACTTAGGTATGCAAAAATATGTATGTTGGATTACTTTTCTTTTTCTGCATTTGTTAATCCCAAAAAGCTTAATCAAAGCTTTTGAAAACTAGTGATTTGATAGTAATTGCCAATAGTATCAGACAAGTTTATATAAGGTGATACTAATAACAAGTTTTATGATTGACATGCTCAATTTACATGTTTAATTTGTGTTGGTAATTTTAGTGTTATCAACTATCATTTTATGTAATTGTGTTTTATTTGAGACCAATGGCCTTATACAAGTTTAGCTCAAGACGAGTAAGGAGGTGCGGAGTGCACACTCGTCATAGTTAACTTGATATAGCCACGATAAAGACGCAGGGTCAAGTGGCAGTATACAAAGAATAATATTCTTTAGATCTGCCATAACCGAAAATAACCACTTTTTGATGGTTACTTAGTGTCTTTTAATAACCATTGTGATGGTTAAAAAAATAACCGAAAATAACCACTTTTCGGTGGTTATTTATAACCAGATTATGGTCTCATTTTCAAGATAGAACAACATAAAATACTCTAACGTTTTCTGATCGATTTCTCGTGCCTTAGAATTCGATTGCCAATCTGTCTTATCTGATTAAGGATTTCATGAACCCGAGGCATACAGGGTAGAAATACTTTAATCTGAAAGTGATTACACGATTCATATTGATATCCAGATTATAAACCATTCACACCCTAGATAATTTTCCTACAAAGATTAAAGTATTTCCTGGTTTTAATCATGGGATACACTGTTTAGGATATGACTACGAAGTTTAGGAAGTTAGATAAGTTTGAGGGGAATGATTTCAAGCGCTGGCAGAAGAAGATGCACTTTCTTCTCACCATGTTGAAGGTTGTATACGTGTTGAGTACCCACACGCCTGAGTTTGTGGAGGATGAGACGCTGGAGCAGACAAGGAAACGATGCAAGTAGGAGAATGAAGATTAAATCTGTCGTGGACACATCTTGAACGGTATGTCAGATGCCTTATTTGATGTATACCAAAACGTGGGTTCGGCAAAGGAGTTATAGGATCAACTTGAATCAAAATACATGGCAGAAGATGCTTCTAGTAATAAGTTTATTGTTAGTAATTTTAATAATTACAAGATGGTTAATTCAAGGTCTGTGATGGAACAATATCATGAACTCTTTGGAATTTTGAGACAGTTTACACAACATGGTTTGAATATGGATGAATCCATTTCTGTGTCTAATATCATATACAAACTTCCACCCTCATGGAAGGATTTCAAACACATTTCGAAACATAACAAGGATGAGTTGTCACTGGTACAACTTGCAAGTCATTTTCGCATAGAGGAAACTCTAAGGGCGGAAGAAAGTGGCAAATGAAAGGGCAAAGAAATTGCTGGTTCTTCTTCGGTTAACATGATAAAAGATGGTAAGAACAAAAACAACAACAAAAATACCAAGGGAAAGAAAAGGAAGAATGATGGTAACAACGACGGATCCAACAAAAAGTTTAAATTGACTTATTGGAAGTGTGGAAAAAATGGACACTTCAAAAAGGATTGTCGTGTTAAAAAGAATAACGGTGGAAACACTTCTGGTTCGAGACAAGGATCTAAGGATCCTAATTCATCACAAGGTCTGAATTTTGACTTTGATGTAATTCCTTTTAATCATTTTGTGTCACATATTTCTAAAATATGTTATGTACAGGATGATGTATTTGCTTGGTGGATTGACTCGGGTGCAACTTGTCATGCATGTAAGGATCGTTGCTGGTTTGATACTTTTCATCTGGTGCAAGATGGATTCGTGCTTCATATGGGCGACGAGTCAAGCAAACCGATACTTGGTCGTGGAAATGTTGTTTTAGAATTCAGTTCTGGAAAAACTATTACTCTAGTTAATGTTGTGTATGTACCGGGGCTTAGGAAAAACCTTGTGTCCGGTCTCGTGTTAAATAAGTGTGGCAATAAACATCTGATAAGTATATCTTATCAAGACATGGTGTATTTGTTGGTTTCGGTTACTATAATAATGTCATGTTTATGTTAAATCTCAATAAAGTTCCTAATACTTTTAGTAGTGTTAGCATGATTAGTTCTAAAGATGTTAATTCTTCTATGTGACATGCTCGTTTAGGACACATTCACTATAAATGTATGCTTGCTATGTCTAAGGATATTTTAATTCTTGAATTTGATATTACTTTAGAAAAATGTAACACTTGCATGGTAACTAAAATCACTAGACAACCTTTCAAAGATATAAAACGAGATTCTAATGTTTTAGAATTGATACATAGTGATATATGTGATTTTCATGCCACTCCTTCCTTAGGGAATGAGAAGTATGTTGTCACCTTTATAGATGATGCATCTAGATTTTGTTATGTTTATTTATGCCATGCTAAAGATGAAGCCTTAGATAAATTTAAAATCTATAAAACTAAGGTTGAGTTGCAACAAAATGATTAAATTAAAACTTTACGCAGTGATAGAGGTGGTGAATATTATGATCTTGTTTATTTCCAATCTGTTGGAATCATACATGAGACTACAGCTCCTTATACACCACAACAAAATGGTGTGTCCAAAACGAAAAATAGAGCTCTTAAAGAAATGGTTAATTCCATGTTATCTTACTCGGGTTTGAGTGAAGGATTTTAAGGTGAAGCCATGTTAACGGCTTGCTATTTATTAAATAGAGTTCCTAATAAAAGGAACAAAGTCACTCCATATGAACTTTGGTACAAAAAATGACCTAACTTGTCATATTTACGAGTTTGGGGTTGTAGGGCTGTTGTAAGACTCTCGGAACCCAAAAGGAAAATTCTAGGTGAAAAAGGTATTGATTGCATATTTATTAGATATGTTGAGCATTCCGAGGCATATAGATTCTATGTAATAGAACCTAATGAATATATCTCCATTAATTCGGTTATAGAGTCAAGAGATGCAATGTTTGATGAAAAACGATTCACTTCAATACCTAGACCTAAAAGTCTAATGTCAAGTTTAAATGAATATCAAATTGGTGAAACTCCAATTGAAATTCCTACGACTCGTAGGAGTAATAGAGCAAGGGTAGCTAAATCATTCGGATCTGATTTTCAACTATATTTAGTTGAGGGATCAAGAGATGAGATTGGACCTTAATATTCTTACTGTTATAGTATAGAATAGTATCCAATAACGTTTGATGAAGCTATGCAATCTCGTGATGCTGCATTTTGGAAAGAAGCAATCAATGATGAGATGGATTCAATTATGGAAAATAATACATGGATTTTATATCAGGTTGCAAACCTTTGGGTTGCATATGGATCTTCAAAAGGATGATGAAAGTTGATAGAACCATTGACAAGTTTAAAGCTAGATTGGTTATCCAAGGCTTTAGACAAAAAGAAGGAATTGATTATTTCGATACATATGCTCCTGTTGCTCGAATATCCACAATTAGATTATTAATTGCTTTAGCAGCAACTTATAATCTAGTGATCCATCAAATGGATGTCAAAACAACATTATTGAATGGTGATTTGGAAGAGGATGTATATATGAAGCAACCGAAAGGATTTATTATGCCTAGAAATGAGCATAAGTTGTGTAAATTAATTAAATCATTATATGAACTCAAGTAGGCTCCAAAACAGTGGCATCAAAAATTTGATGAGGTTGTCTTGTCTAGTGGGTTTGTACTAAACCAGTTTGACAAGTGTGTTTATTGCAAATTCGATAAATCTGGTAATGGAGTCATCATTTGCTTATATGTTGATGGCATGTTGATCTTTGGGACTGATCAAGATCAAGTGGATAAAACGAAAGAGTTTTTGTCATCAAATTTTTCTATGAAGGACATGGGGGAGGCTGACGTGAACCTTGGTATAAGGATTAAGCGTGAGGACAAGGGTATAACAATTACCCAATCATATTATATTGAGAAAATACTTAAGAAATTCAAATGTGATGATTGTTGTCCAGTCAGTATTCCTTTGGATCTGACTATCAAACTTATGCCTAATACAGGCAGGACTGTAGATCAACTTGAGTACTCTAGAGCAATTGGTTGCCTGATGTATGCAATGACAAGTACAAGACTAGATATTGCTTATGTTGTTGGTAAATTGAGTAGATACACTACTAATCCTAGTACTCATCACTGGCATGCTATAATGCGGGTATTCAAATACTTAAAGAAAATCATGGATTATGGTTTGTCATATGTTGGGTTTCCTTCAGTTTTAGAAGGATATTCTGATGCAAGTTGGATAACTAATTCAGAAGATCACACTTCTACAACTCGTTGGGTATTTTTGCTTGGTGGAGGTGCCATTTCATGGGCTTCCAAGAAGCAAACTTGTATTACTGACTCAACAATGGAAGCAGAGTTTGTAGCTTTAGCAGCAGCTGGCAAAGAGGCAGAATGGTTAAGGACTCTGATATATGAGATTCCGTTGTGGCCAAAACCAATTTCTCCTATTTCTATTCATTGTGATAGTGCAGCCACTTTGGCTAAGGCATATTGTCAAATATACAAAGTCTAGACACTTAGGTGTTAGACACATTATGGTTCGTGAGCTCATTATAAATGGAGTGATTTCCGTGGATTTTGTTCGATCTCAACAAAACATGGCAGATCACTTGACAAAAGGATTAGCCCAAGACTTAGTGCACAAGTAGGCTATCGGGATGGGATTAAAGTCCATCAAAATCTCTAACGATGAGACACCCAATTCCCTTCTAGCTAATGCTAGGAGCTGAATTCAATGTGGAAAGCTCATTTTTAGTGATTAGAGCACATTCAAAACAATCATCCCAAGGTATGTGCTCGGTTCTGCAGATTAAGTTAGGTTGAAGTTCAACTTCATAATAGCTCTTTTGAAAAATTGCATGTGCAGATGCAAGAATAAAAGGACTACCTATATGAGCATGAAGTTTTGCCGCTTCAAGAAGCTCAGGACTTGGCTTTTATATGCTTATCAAAGGATATGGACACATTGTTAATACAAATAAACCGATAAAAATGTTTATTTCTATGTTACGATCTTATTATGTTTTGTTGATAACAAATAATAAAATCATGCTGAAAGTAAACTACTTTAACTACACATAACACTTACCTTTCCATTTTTAGTAATACTTAGAAATATAGGTAAATTATGTAAATTCTATTTACATCATTGATGACATCATCAAATGCAGCATATCTTAGGGTAATCTTACAAAATTACATATGATCTCTCAAGATTTTGCATATCAAAATCCGGATTTGGTTACTGTAGGCCGTTTCCCTTGAAGAACACTGGCGGGTTCCATTCTGCAATGGAACCGGCAGAACCGAGCTACAATACAGATTTTTAGCTATAAATACCAAGCCATTTCTCATGTTTTACTCACTCCTTTCTAACTCTAAAACTCTCTAATCTATTGATCATTCTTCTCTTATCAGTTCTTGTTTAGTTTCTTTTAGCATTTGTAGATAATTCTCTTCAAGGAAGAAATTGCCAAACACCCCTTTGAGACGATCAAGCTCCAAGTGTCTTGTTTCGCATCTCCATTTCATTGTCAAGATCATACTTCTGATTCTTGTACATCATATAGTAGTTATAGTTGTATTCATCCTCTTTGTAAACCAAGAGTAGTGATATTTGTGTGATTCTACCGTGTGAAGAATCCAATATTTAGCTTTATACCGTTAAAAGGTGTAAGCAACGTTGTAAGGCTTCTCCGCCGGTTGAAAGGAGTTTGATGACTAGTGTTTACTAACTCTCGAGTAGGTGACTCGGGGAGTGGAGTAGGGCTAGGAAGGCGTACTTGTAGCCGAACCACTATAAACGCTTGCGTCTTGGTTCTTTCTTTCTAACTCTTTACTTTCTCGCATTACATCTATTTTCAAACCAAACATCAATATTGTGCAAACTTTACATAAGATCATAACAAAAATTTGAAAATCAAATCTTAAAATAAGAAAACTATTCAACCCCCCCTTCTAGTTTTCCATAATTGGTATCAAGAGCTAGGTTACCAAAGTTTTAAAAATATATTGTATTTTAAATCTTTAAAACGATAATGGATTTAGAAAACGATAAAAAAAGGTCAATCTATGCAATGACCACCTCTCTTTGAGGCTAATTGCTTTATTTATTGGAAAAATCGTTTTGAAACTTATGTGAAGTCTGAAGATATTGATCTTTGGCATATTATAGTTCATGGTAACTATAAACCTAGCGTTCAAAAAGAAGGTAAGGTTAAAATCATTCCTTATGAAAAATATGAAGAAAGTCATAAGAAAATGATTTCCAAAAATGAATATGCAAAAATGGTTTTATACAATGCTTTACCGAAAGAAGAATATGAAAGAATTTTTAAGTGTGATACGGCCAAGGATATTTGGAATTCTCTAATAATCACTCATCAAGGAAATAAGGAAGTAAAAGATAACAAAATTGACTTGTTTGTTCAAAAATATAAAGAATTTACTATTTCCGATGATGAGACCATTGATTGTGCTTTTGCTAGATTTAATACTATTATTACATCACTAAAAGCACTTGATGAATCTTTTTCAAGTCGTAATCATGTTAGAAAATTCTTGAGGGCTCTTCCTACTAAATGGCGTCCGAAGGTGACGACAATAGAAGAATCCAAGGACTTATCAACACTACCTCTAGACGAGCTTATCGGCAATCTAAAAGTTTACGAGGTAGTACTTGAAAAGGACTCGGAGATCTCTAAGAGCAAGAAAGAAAGGTACAAATCACTGATTAGCTTTTTAATTAACCCTTTTTATATAAATAAATATATAATACTTATAAATATATAACAAGGATCAAAATCCACAAAATCAATAAAACCGAGAGTAGTATATGATGTTCCCGGGTCGTAGTCCCAACGAGGAGTGAATTGGAAAGTCGAGAGTCGGTTTGATATTTGATGTTTGAATGCAAAAGATTTGGATTTGGATTTCTAAATCTACGGGGAAAATAAAGCAATCTACACTAAAAACGAGAAAATTACACAAATTATACTAAAAATGAAAACGGGAAGCTAAAACGACACACTAAAAACCCTAATTTTTCAAAATTAAGCCTAAATTGATTTTTTTCACTTTTAATAGACTTAAATTGACTAAAAAGGAAGTTTAAAGAAAACTAGAACGAAAACGGAGTTAAATTGAGCTAGAAAATACGAAAAACAAGCACGGGAACGAATCCCGCTCTTTAAAAAATAAAATTTTGCAAAAATGACCCTACGAAAGTTTTTCTATTTTTCCTAAGTGTAATATGACAAAATAAAATTTTCTAAAAAAGAAAAATATTTTTTTTGATTTTTATTTAATTTTTAATAATTAAAAAACAGTTTTAAAGAAAATAAATGATAAAAAATAGAAAACGAAATGGGAAAAATCTCAAAAAATTAAGAAAAGTAGCTAAAAGAAAGATGGATCTATGAAAAATAAGTTGGTGGTCCCAGATTATCAAATAAGCCACGAATTAAGCCAAAAACAGCTTATGGGCTTATGGGCTAAAAAAGGGTATAAGAGAATTAATTGTGCAACAATAGCTGAATGAGCTATTGAAGCACAATGGTTATGAGGGTGTGAGTGCGGGACGTTTGTTATAAAGGGGGAGGTCAAGGGTTCGAGCCTAGGCCTCTCTCTTTTTATAAAAAACTTTTTTTTAACTTGTAAAACTAGAGAAAATAAGCAATATTAACAAAGACCATTTTTTATAAAACTGAAAATTAAGCTGGAAAAGTAGCTAGAAAGCTGACAGAATGCTTATATGAACACAAGGCACAAATGGCTTCTTCTTTTAGCTTTTTAAGAACTAATAAGCAAATGACAAGGAAAATGGGGCTAAAAGCCAGCTTATGAATAAGCTGGCTAATAAGCTCTATTCTTAAAACCTAGCTAAAACAGATGGAATCTAGCTCTTAGTGAGCTTGTAAACAAACTTTTGAAAGCTAAAAACAAATT
Source organism: Tanacetum coccineum (assembly GCA_026074375.1). Classification (NCBI taxonomy): domain Eukaryota; kingdom Viridiplantae; phylum Streptophyta; class Magnoliopsida; order Asterales; family Asteraceae; genus Tanacetum; species Tanacetum coccineum. The sequence continues at coordinate 6,527 of BQNB010140554.1, read as the reverse complement.
TTAATGACTGAAAATTAGAGATGAAAAAGGCTATTTGAAACTGAAAATTTAACTTAAAAAGTTTGACAGATTTTGAGAATAGAAAAAGTAAACCTAAAGGGATTCTAAACACTCTTTTGACACTTGAAAAATGACACTAAACTAACACTAAAAGCTGGTTTTGAAAATCAAATGAAACCATAACTTATCCAACTGTTTTATCAAAACAGTTTATAAGACAATTTTAAAAAAACTAAAAATCAACTTTTTAGAACCAAAAACTTTGAAAAACAGATTAATTTTGCTTAGAAATGTCTTGTCAAAAGTGACCCAAAGACCAAAAATTGTTTTAAACCCAAAATGACCCGTTTTCACCCTTGACCCAAACACCCCTTTAAAGTTTAAAAATCAATTTTAAGACTATATAGTGAATGATTTAAGCAAGATTGTTGAGCACATATAATAAACAAGCAATGACAAGCAAGAATGATCAATAAGCAAACAAAAATGAGCACATAAGTAAGCCAATATCATATAAGCAGAAAAGGGGCAAACTAAAACAGATTTGAACAAAACTTGAAGATATGATAAGTAAGCAATAAAGGAATGACAATAAACTTAAAAAGCACATAAGTAAGCAGGATAAGCAATAAAAAGGCAGAACTATAAGCTAATAAGCAGATGAACAGTAAAAATTAGCAAAAACTAAAAAGAAAACTTACAAAGAATCCTTAGCTTTTTGGCAAGAAATAAGCTCTCAAAAGTTTAAAAATCAAATCCTAATGCTTACCATAAGCTCTAAAACCCATGGCCTTCCAAATTTAACCATGCTCCTTGCTTGATTTCTTCTCTCTTTTTTTATATATTTTTTTATTTTTTTGACAGAAATGAAAAAGACTTTGTATAAGCTTTTGAGGTCTCAAAAGCTTATACAAAAGACTTATAAAACAGGTTTAAAAGATAGATAAGCTTAAATGACAAAAATTAAGGTAAACAAGTAAATTGCATAAGTTTAAATGATAAGAAGTTTAAAGACAGAAAATTAAAGTTGCAATATATTAAAAAGACAATTGTACAAATTTTGAGATTACAAGTTCTTGTTTTTCACAAAAATTCGACACCCCTAAACTAAGATGCATAAGCTTATATTTATACTAAAACCCTAATGACTTAGGGTCTTCATATCTGTGTTTCTTGTGCTTTGTATGTGAGGAGAAAACAACCATCAATCATAGCCCTTCTTTTTGCCTTGGAGCCCAATCTCTTGATCATACCCGTTGATGTATTTGTCCCATTCCGTGTCCAATAAGCATTTGTGGGATTGCCAACGTGTCCTTGTTGGTTTGTGAGGTGGGGGAGAGTGGGGTTAAGGTATTTTGTTGTTTAGTTGCAGGTATGGTGGGGTTGAAGGTGATGAATAGTGACAAAATGTGTTTTGGAGGGAAACGGGTTTACTCTGTTTTTTAATTGGGTGCAGGGTAGGTGTTTGGCAATTTGGCAAAAGAGGTCCCTCAACTCTTATAACTTTGTTTCATAAAAGGTCCCATGTGGTATAAAAGTTTTATGGATGTGGCATAAAAGGTCCCTCAACATGTATGTTTTAATTACATGTGAAGTCATTGTGGTGTGATACAACTTTAAGAATTTGGCAGCTTTTACCCTTGAAAGTGTATTGATGAATGACACAGTTAGTCCTGTTTTTTTCCCCCCCCCCCCCCCCCCCCCCCCCCCCCCCCCCCCCCTTTTCTTTGTGGTGATGTTAAGGGTTTTGGAAGTTAACATAATCAGTCCCTCAATGTGTATATGCTTATTTCATGGAAAGTCCTTGTGAGCTAACTTTGAAGGGTTGGCAGAAATGCCCCTCCAACTTCATTTGGGCTTTAAAAAGGTATTGGGCTTGGATTTGGTTTTGGGCCCGAGTATATATCAAAGGGTATTGGGCCTTTGGTCTTCATAATGTATAAATGGGTTGACCCGGCCCATTAGATGGGTCCGGGTGGGCCCATTTAACATTTCTTCATTTCCGGCTTCGTCTTTGACCGTTGACTTTCACGGGGTTGACGTTGACTTTGACTTTGGTTGACTTTTGCTTTGATTTGACTTTGGCTTTTCCACGCTTTTCCATTCCGTGCTCGGTTTTGTTCGTTTTTGCTTGATTTTTCGTCCTTTTGTCGGATATTCGTTTCCTACACAATATAAGTGAAAACATACAAATACAATGTATTTTTGGTACGTTTTTGGTCATTTAAGTCCGGTTTTAGTAGAAAAAGGTATGTGTAATTAAGCACATACCAATCACTTGCTCTCAAAGCAAGAAAAGTCCTAAGTGAAGAAGAAGCATCCTCTTCGGATAGTAATATGCCATGGTGGTAAGAGATTTCAAAAAGTTCTTTAGAAGAATAGGAAAGTTTGTCCGCCAACCTCATGACCGGAAGATCAAGGAAGACAAAAAGGAGAAAGTATATCATAGGTGCTTCAAGTGCGTAGATCCAAATCACTTCATAAGTGATTATCCCAAACACTCCTACAGCGATCAAAAAGCATTCGTTGTTGGATGTTGGAGCGATAGTGAAGATGATTCCAAGAAGGAAGAAATCTGTCTCATGACACTTGACAACAATAAGGTATTATCCGAAACTCTTTACTATAGTAGCTCATCTCTAGATAATGAATCACTGCAAAATGAGTATGATAAACTATGCAAAATTAGTCTTAGGATTATCAACAAAAACAAACATTTAAAGGCTAAAAATGAAGTACTAAAAAACGAGACTTGTGATCTTAGAAAAAGAGTAGAACAACTAGAAAGAAACAAAGAAATTAGTCTTGAATGTGAATCATGTGTCAACCTTCAATCTAAAATTAGCTCACTAAATTTAAAACTAGCTAGTTTTAAAAGTAGTAGTTCCTCGTTGCAAGAAATGCTTGAAATGCAAAAACCACCAAAAGATCAACATGGAATAGGATACACATAAGATATAGGTTCTACTAGCAATGTTAAAACCGAAAAGTTGAGCCCTAAGGACGAAAAAATGCCTAATGTAGAACTGGCATCGCCGGTTCCCTTTGCAAGAGAGCCGGCTAGTTCAGTCGAACAGAACCGGCTCTCTACAGAAAGTACTGAAACATTAGAGCCCAACATAGTAAAGAAAAATAGTTTCGTACAAATAACTAGAAAACCATTGTCAAACACTTCTGTAAAGATTTTAAAAAAAAGCGCCAATCCTTAAAATTGGTCAAGGACTTGGAAAAGATAAAACCTAAACACATCCTAAAACGCCACATAGAAGAACTAATGCACTTTATCTAAAAAGCGATTACCATCAAGTTGGTTGGGATTATTCAGCACAAAAAGGCTATCAAATTCAAACCCCAAACTTTGGTCCATGGGGATCTTGTCCTCCATATCCATACATGAACCAACCAAATGGCATGTTTAACACTAACGGACCCATGAGATATTGGGGACCAAATGCTTGAGTTGTTTTGTGTTTTTAGGCTCGTCTAAAAGTCAAGCTTGAACTGGATGGGTGGATCAAAGATAGTGGGTGCTCAAGGCATATGACGGGCAACAAAGATCTCTTCTCATCTTACAAGTCTATAGACGGAGGTAATGTAGTGTTTAGAAGTAACACTAAAAGCAAAATCATCAGAAAAGGTACAATCACTCATAACTCTCTTACTATTCATGATGTTAGCCATGTAGAAAATATTAGCTTTAACTTACTTAGTATAGGTCAAATATGTGATAAAAAGTGCAAAGTACTATTTAGCAAAACCGATAGTGAAATTCTTAAAGATGACATTACCATAGGAAGAGGGACTAGGAAAAATGGTCTTGATATAATGAAAATGGGAACCTCTCCTAAAGATAGTATTTGTCTAACATCGATAGATGATACTTCAACCTTATGGCATCGAAGATTGGGTCACGCCAATATGTGACTTATTCAATCGCTATCATCCAAAGAGCTTGTTAGGAACTTGCCCAAACTAAAATTTGAAAATCATTTTTATGATGCTTGCAACATTGGAAAACAAGTACACGCAAGCCATAAGGATAAAAACATGGTTTCAACAACTAATTGTCTAGAACTTATTTATATGGACTTGTTTGGTCCATCGGTTGTCCAAAGTTACGGAGGTAACTTCTACACTTTGGTCATTGTCGATGACTACTCAAGATACACTTGGACAATATTTTTAAAACAAAAAAATGAAGCTTTTGACCACTTTGAAATTTTAAATAAAAAGATTCAAGTTCAAAAGGGTTGTCTTATCATCTCAATCCACACGGATCATGGTCGGGAATTTGATAATCAAGTACAATTTAGAGCATTTTGTGACGCTAATGGTATCACTCACAACTTTTTAGCTTCTCGTACTCTACAATCAAATGGGGTAGTTGAACGTAAAAACCGTACTTTACAATAAATGAGTAGAACCATGCTTAATGAAAAATCAATCCCTTAAAAGTTTTGGTGTAATGCCGTTGACACCTCCACATATATCCTAAATAGAATCTTAATTAGACCTTTCGTAGGAAAAACTCCTTATGAGGTTTTCAAAGGTAAAAAGCCTTCTTTAGAATACTTTAAATTTTTTGGTAGCAAATGTTTCATTCTTAATACCAAGGACTATCTCACCAAATTTGACCCCAAATCTACCAAGAGCATATTTCTTGGTTACTCACCTAATAGTAAAGCATATGTAATACTTAATAAAGAAACCATGAGGGTCGAAGAATCTCTAAATATGAGATTCGATGAAAGTCCACCTCCAAAGTCATTACCTTTAGTAGATGATGATAGAATAGAAAATCAAATCATAGAAAACCAAATACAAGACATAGAAATAAAGAAAAATGAACCATTAAACAAAGAAACTGTTAACATCAAGGAAACCAAAGACCATCCCATAGATTCGATTATAGGTAAGCTTAATGAAATAACCTTAAGATCTCATGTCCAAAGTCAAAGTAACTTATTTTGTTTTGTGTCTTCCATAGAACCTAAAAATGTCAAAGAAGCCATACAAGACGAAAGTTAGACTATAGCTATGCAAGAAGAATTAAACCAATTCAAAACAAACGATGTTTGGACTCTTGTTCCTCCTTCTGATAACCAAACCATAATAGGCACTAAATGGGTATTTAAAAATAAACTAGATAAAGATGGTGTCGTATCTAGAAACAAAGCTAGACTTGTTGCACAAGGATACAACCAACAAGAAGGAATAGATTTCGATGAAACCTATGCTCTTGTAGCAAGATTAGAATCTATAAGAATTCCCCTTGCTTATGCTTGTGCAAATGACTTTAAACTTTTTTAAATGGACGTCAAAAGTGCTTTTCTAAACGGTTTTATAAATAAAGAAGTCTATGTCGCTCAACCTCCCGATTTTGTCAACTTTGAAAAATCTAACCGTGTCTTTAAACTTAAAAAGGCTCTCTATGGTCTTAAACAAGCACCCAAAGCTTGGTACGATAGACTCAAGGCCTTTCTTCTTGACCATTCGTACACCATGGGCTTGGTAGATAACACTCTATTTACCAAGAAAAAGGATTCACATATCATCATCGTCCAAATCTACGTGGACGACATCATCTTCGGATCAACTTGTCAAGACATTTGTGATGATTTTTCAAAAATAATGCATGACGAGTTTGAAATGAGCATGATGGGTGAATTGAACGTCTTCCTTAGTTTATAAATTAAACAATTAGAAGATGGCATCTTTTTCAACCAATCCAAATACATCAAAGAAATGCTCAAAAAGTTTAGCCTAGAAGACTCTAAACCAATCAAAACTCCTATGTCATCCGAAACCAAACTCACCAAGGACGAAGACATGGAATCCATTGACGACACAAAGTATCGTGGCATGATTGGTAGTCTTCTCTACCTAATGGCTAGTCGGTCGGATATCATGTTTAGTGTTTGTCTATGCGCTCGTTTTTAAGAAGTTCCCAAAACCTCTCATCTAGAAGCAGTAAAAGGGATATTTAGATACATTAAGGGAACAAATCACTTAGGATTATGGTATCCCAAAGGAACGGGGGTAGAAACCATTGTTTATGCCGACTCGGATCATGCGGGAGACTATGTTAATCGTAAAAGCACAAGCGGCGTATGTACATTCATGGGATGTTGCCTCACATCGTGGTTCTCCATGAAGCAAACCGCCCTAGCCATTTCCACCACTAAAGCCAAATATGTTTTTGCCGAAAAGGCTTGCCAACAAGCTTTATAGATGAAACAATCCCTAGTTGACTATGACATAATATGTAACACCCCTATTTTTACAATATAGCAGCGGAAGATAATCTGGGGTATTACTTCATGGATACAACAATCATAATAATAGAAAACAACTTTAAAAGAGACGTTGTTAGAAAAATTTAGTTATCATTCATTATATTAAGAGTTTTTACAAAATGCAGGTCCCAAAATCTAAAACATCGTGTTTGAATGATAACAGTTCAGCCACCTTCGAGTCCATGCCACTCCGTACCGCAACTTGCTCAATTACCTAAGATAAACATGCTA
>BQNB010140553.1:0-17401 GCA_026074375.1 Tanacetum coccineum | reverse complement strand
ACTGTTTGTTCAGGATACTCCGGATGGATTGCTATTTTTATTTTCTCTTCCAGTACTTTTTTTGCTGTGGGAGGCTGGATGCTAGGTCCGGAGATCATTGCACATTCCAAAGGGATAACTCTACTACTCTTTAACGTTACTGTGCTGCCTTCAACAAGAAATTTCAACATTCCGTGTGCCGTTGTTGGTACAGCTCGGATTTTTCTTATGACCATGAAGTTCATCCAAGCGGAAGTGGAGTGTGCTTCATCACCTATTTTTACTAGTAAGGCAATCTGACCCAACGGCCAAATGGTCTCTCCGCTGAATCCGATAAGGTGAGTGGTGGCCGGAACCATTTGATCCCTTATCTCCTTGCGGAGCTTTACGAAGCAATGCTCATACAAGACTTCCGAAGATGCTCCACCGTCAATATATACCCTATGCACAAAGTGTCCGCCCATTTCGACTTCGATGATCATCGGGCTTTCCGTCCCGTCTTCTTCACTTAGCGGTGGGAAAGACATTGCTGTCTCCGGAGAGAAGCTCTGGGTAATCCTTGGCTTGGCCACTCTTTCCCATGGTTGAATCATCAGTATAGTCAAGGGTTTATCTTTTCCGGGCGCTTCCCCTTTTTTCTGTGCTTTCGGCTTGTCATTCTGCTTTAATTCCTTGATGAATTGTGACAATTTTCCGGCCTTGATCATCTCATCTATTTGTTTCCTCAGCTGCATACACTCATTCGTGTTATGTCCTGTATCTGAATGAAATTCGCAGTACTTGCTCGGATCCCTTTTTTCCACCGGAGTTACCATTGGGGGTGGAGCTTTGAACTTTCCTTTTTCCAGAGCGAAAATTTCTTTTGGTGTTTTAGTGAGGAGTGAGAATCTATCTGGCTTACGATCCGGTCTTTGTTTATTTTTGAAGCCTTTCTTGAAATTCGGTTTGTCCCCTCCCTCTGACGGTTTCCATGATGAAGATGCTTTCCTCCGGCCGTGACTGAGTGCAGCAACTTCCCCTTGTAGGAAAGACGTAGTCATTCTATACATTTCGTCCACAGATCTCGGGATTCTTTCATATAGACGCTTGATTAACCCAGGGTGAGTTATTCCGTGCATAAACCCGGAGATTCTCATGCATTCCGGAGCACCTTCTACGTCCAGGACTTCTGCCTTATATCTTTCCATGAAGTCTTCCGTAGATTCTCCATCTCTTTGCTTGATGTGATGTATCTCCACCGGATCCTTGATATGCTTTGTTTGCTGAAGGTAATTTTCCCTGAACGCTGTTCTTAGATCTTCATAGCTATCAATCGACTCTTTTGGTAGCTTGTCAAACCAAACTCTGGCATTCCCGGTGAGGGTTGAGTTGAACATATGACACCATGTTGGCATTGCCCAACCTTCTGTTTTTGCGGCTGATTGAAATAACTTTAAGTGATCTTCCGGATCTCCGCTTCCGTCGTATGTTTTGACGTGGCTGGGCATCCTAGTCCTCGGGAGACTAAAGTGCCGGATCCGGGGTGTGAAAGGGTTTCTTTCCTCACATGTCCAAGGCTGATAGAGATCATCTTCATCGATGTTTGATTGCTGTCTTCTTGACCTGGATTTCCAATGACCTCCTTCACTGTCCTCACTTTCCGAGTATTGGCTAGTCGCACGAGAAGGTGTTCGCTTTTGTTGACGCCTTCTTGTTTCAACTTCAGTTCTTTTTGCTTGGGGACTTCGCCGACGACTATCAGAACGTGCGGATGTAGCTGGCTCCTTTCTTCCCAACCTATTAAACACGCCTCCTTCTTTCCGTGGCCGGGGCCGCGGTGAAAGGGATCTGTCTTTCTTAAGTCTTTTGAATACACTGGCGTGCGGTGATGGGCTTCGGGAATACCTGTCTCCGCGTCTTCTTCTGGGTGCGGTGAGTGTCTTGGATTCAGAGTAGTGCGATTCTTCACGGCTTCTTATCTTAACTCCGGACTCTTCGCCATAGATCAGTCGTGCTTTTACCGCGTTGAGTTTGTCTTTCTGCTCTTTTTCTTTTTGCATCTTTTCAGCAATGAGCGGTGATAAGTGCTTAATTACACATATCTTTTACCTCCAAAAACGAGCTTAAATGACCAAAAACAGACAAAAACTGCCAAATATATGTTTGTTTTGCATTTGTATTGTGCAGGAAGTGGATATCAACAAAAAGGCAGAAACCAAGCCCAAAAATGACCTAATTGAGCATGGATTGGGGGGGGAAAATAGACTGTGAAAATTACAAGGCATAAACAGTCCATAATAGTCAAAGTTCAGAGGCAATACTGTAGAGAATATGCAGTCATACCGGTGCCGGTACTGAAAGGGAATACTGTTTGGTATCAAACGGTAACCAATTTCTGATGGGCAGGGTAACACATTTAGTTTATTTTGATGAATTGTGAATACCTCATGGGGCCGCCTAATCAATTACAAAAAAAGCCCATTTGTGTGCAACTTTGACAAAGGACTGTGAAAGACTTGAAGGCCCTATCTAGCCCGGTTACAGCCAATCTCAGCCCATTGTACACACAAATAACCCACTCCATAAACCAGTTTTGGGCATGAAAAAAGCCCAATAACACATAACCTATACCGGATGGGCATTTAAAAAGCACAATAACTTAAGCCTAAGTACATTATTGGGCTCCAATCCCAAAACCACAGTGGGCCCATTACAGCCCAACAAGAGCTCCATGCCTAACTATATCCTTTACTCTTTGTATAACACCTTAGGGACTAAAATTGTCATTTTTAAAATAGGTTTTATAAAAGAAAAAAAAAGAAAAATGGTTTAAATAAAACACAAGGGCTGAACATTGCAACATTTGAAAATACTCCTTTTTCTCTTTTAGTTATAAACAGCAAGGGGCAGTTTTGCAATTTTTCAAACCTTTCTTTATTCTTTTCTTATAAAACGCAGGGACCAAATTTGCAATTTCCTAAAAGTCTCTTTACTCTTTTAGTTATAAAAGACAAGGACTAAAGCTGTTATTTTCTAAACCCTTTTTTATATCTAAATGGGGCTATAAGAAAGTGAAAAGAGAGAAGAAGAGGTGGAGGGCTCTTTGTGCACTTCCCAATATACTTTGCTTTTAAAAACCTGCCAACCCTTAATGTTACTTCCCCCCCCCACCGTTATCCCGCAAATAACTCCGTACCACCATTCCAACCACGGTGTCAAACCCAAAACACTATCCATAAGTACGATCACAGCTAATCCTACCAACTTCCCACCTCTCTAGTGCCCACTATAACCCTTCTCAGCCAAAATCTCCTCAACCCGAGCACACTTTTTTGGTGTGAGATGAGACAAGACAACAACCTAGGGCTAGGATGGCCTCCTTGGACAATTGCATCACTATACTTCCAGCTATGATCCAAGATCCAAGAAGGCTTTGAGCCTCTATATAAGATAGAGAAACAAGCACGAACAATATAACTGTTGGTACTTTGTCTTAGTGTAAATTTTACTTATGCTTGCATTTCAATTTTTGGTACCTCAGTTCTTTTAAGTTTTTTGTTTGTATTCAGTTTCAGTTTCATTTAAAGTTAATGAGGTTTTTGTGATATTGTTTTGTCAAATTTGATGTCTCATTTTAGTTGTTTTAATTCTGTTTAAATTGTATGATGTGTTTGAAATGTGTTAAAGTTGCTTATTTGAAACATACTTATAATCACGTTCTTAGCTTCACTTAATATATATTCACGTTAATATAAAAAGGCTTTTTAATATATTTGAGGGGGTGTTTGTTTAGGTCCCAACATGGGGCATTTTGGGTTTTGGTATGGGCTAAGCTCACAAGGCCACTTTGGTCTGTAGTGTGTGTGTGAGGTTATTAAGGCACTTAAATCACAATTCTTAGTTGTCTAAATTAGTTTTTTATGTTATTTTATGTTTTTGTCCATATTGAAATACAGCATAATTTGAGCTTAAGATGCTCAAGCTGAATAGCAGCTGAAGCACACCATTGTTGTGCTCTTTGTTGGTGTTTCTAGCACAATAAATCCAACCAACCATTGAGCTGTCCTTTGGATTGTCCAAGTATAATATCAAAACTTGGCATTGCAACTTTTTAAGAACCTCACGATTAAGCCACACATTAAGCTGCTTTTTCTTCTCCATTATTAGCATGTATAATCTTTGTGCTTAAGGCTATTTCCATCCACTTTTAAATTGTTTTCATTTGGTTTTAAGTAATAATAGTCTTTATGAGCTTATTTGCATTAGCACAAAAAATATAAAAGCACACATAGCTCACTGTTACCCTACCCTGGTGCTGTGCCCAGGATTAAGCTCCTCTTTTTCTAGCTTATTTTTAATTAAGCCATAGGTTTATTATTGCCTTCTTTGAATAGATTTTAGGTAGTTCTTTTAGGTTCAGCAGCTTCTTTCCTAAGTTTGCTTATTAATTTAGCTTATATGAGGCGTAATATAAGTAGACTTTTTTGGTTTTTTATAAAAACTGTTCTCGTAAAGTCTTGTTTAATTTCTCAGCTTTATTAGGGCTTAATATAGATTAAAAATAGTTTCTTAGGATTCCCTTAGCCTTATTATTGTTTCCCTTGTCTTCTAGCTTATTGTGCAAATTAAGCTACATGGAAAACAACAGCACTTTAAGCTAACTTTGTAGCTTGTTAACATTCTGTTCAAAATATTAAGCTACTTTTCTTGGATTATTGTGAGCCTCTTCAGCAATCGTGCCCCTTTTATAGAAAATGCTATTGCTCAGACCCTTTAAAACTTTGATTTCCTTTGGCTTTGTGCATAAATAAACTAGGTCGGACCCACTTTTAATCGGGCGTCCACCCCAGGGACATTTGTGTAAAATTTTATCTTTCATAGTTGGCTTGTTAGTCCTAGTGTCTAGATAGCTCTGTTACACCGTTGTCCTTTCAGTCACTTTATCTCCAGTTTAGCTCCACCTAGGTTAAACAGATGTTAGGTTAATATTATTTTAATAAATAAATTAAGGATGTTAATAATGTAATTAGTTTTTTTACTCTATTTATAAACAGTAACTTTTGGGATTTATTTATATTTTTGATTCTGTTAAATTTTTCTTTATGAATTTTCTATTTTTTCAGGAATTTTTTATAACTTTCGATTTTTTGTCTGTTTCTAATTTTCTGTAGTTTTTATTAGTTTTTAATCTTTATAAATATCATATAAAAATACCAAAAAATTTTATATATAAATAAAATATTTGCTTTTCTTTATAAATTTTCTTTTTGTCCATTTTAGCTGTCTAGGAAAAATATAAAATTAGTATTAGGCCTTTATTTTTTTTCTTATATTTAGTTTTAGTCGACCCGTTTTTTATCCGGGTAAGTTTTTAACGTTTCTTTTGTTGTACTTTCAAACGTCCTCGTTGTTGATTCTAGATTTCTTTATTTTTCAAATTATGTTATTTAGGATTTAATTTTGATTTTTAATTTTATTTTGCACTTTATTTTCTTTATTTTTAGTTTTTAGGGTTCCCGTTACCTAATTCTGTTTCCCCTGTATTTTAGTTATAGATATTTAATTTTAGGATTTCCTTATAACTTATTTTGTATACGTAGCTTTTTAAGTTCCCCATTTCCTATACTTGTTTCCGTAGATTAAATTAAGTTTTTTTAATCAATTTTTGTTATAATGTTATTCAGTGTTTCCATCATTCAATTTTCTCTTCACACCAGGATATAATTTCAATTGCCAGCCTCGTTGGGAAATTTCGACACCGGGGGAATATCTCTTCCGGATCTTTATCATTGTTTGATTTCTTTGATTATTTAACCTTTTGTGTTTAGCTTTTGACCTTTTAATTGGTTAGGGCATTTGGTTGAGATTTGCAAATTTGTTGTTTTTTTTTTAATATTTCGTCAAAGAATCAATTTTTGGCGCCGCTCGCCGGGGACGGCATTGCTACGGATTTTATCCAACTTTGATCTGAAACTTATCTTATTATTTTATATATCATATTAAAAAACACAAAAATATTTTTCTTTTCTTTTTATTAGTACCATACTCATTATAAAATAAAATAATTAAAAAAAAAAAAAAAAAAAAAAAAAAAAAAACCAAAAAATAAAAATAAAAAAAAAAAACAAAAATATGGTCATTAAAAAAATAAAATTCACTATTTGGTAAAATACAAATATAATTTTCTCCATCTGAGGTATTATCCTAATAAGTTCAAGGGTGACCTCTTTGTGTTCCAAATCGAACAAAGATCATTTTAAACTGCCTTCTGTGTCTCTTACGATATACGGCTCACCTCATTCTGATTGACAAACTATAAAGTGATTTAAGGAGGGTTGTTCCATAGGAACTAACGACCCGAAGAGGAGAACATAAGCTTCGGCTTTTTTCCTACTCATCGCATAACAGTGTGCGTTTTTCATATGAGAGCTACCGTGAAGTCAGGATTGATTATTTGGATTAAGTTGTTTCTCTTGATACAGTTGTAAATAGGTATCTGTGAATATATTTTGATAAATCCAAAAATACAAAAAATTACGTGTAACTTTTTTTATTTATCTATTTTCAATTTTGTGCATGCAGCATCGTTCTCTGTCTCCGTGAGCACGCGACCTCCTCAACAGATGGATCTGCCAGGTGTTACTCGAACCTCTCTATAGAATACCCATTTCAGGATGATACTCCGTGAGAGCCAATGGAAGACACTGAACTATGGCTCAATTGCTCCTAGCACCCCACCCGAGGGGTTACGAGGACGAATCCTTATTCCTGAAAAGGGTGGCTAACAATTTCGAGCTAGAAGCTTGGGTTAATCAATATTGTCATGAAATACAGTTCTTTCGGTCTGAACAATGAAGACCCGCATGCCTCTTATCCGTTACTTCAACAAGTCACTCCACAATGAGGGTACCCATATGTTCCTAATTTGCTTCGATTAAAGCTTATGCTTTTTCCATTCTCTATAGTTGGAGACAAGTCCGACATTGGCTAGATAAAAGTAACCCCCTCGTATCCATTCCAAACTTGGGTCGTTCTTGTATCAGATATTAATCAATCAGTTTCTTCCACCACTCCCTCTAAACGAAGAACTTAGCAATGAGATCACCATGATTTTTCAGCATGAGGTTCCGATTGGAATCTGTTTTATAGAAGGGGCTTGGGGGGATCGTTTCATATGATCTACGATAGGGCATGTCCACACTCATGGATTCTCAGAACTTGCATCAAAATTGATACATTTCTCTTTAATGCTATTGAACATTAATGTTCAAAGATTCAATTGAATCCGCAGCAGGTGGAAACTTTTTGGACAAAATGCCTCGCGATATGTTTGAAAATAATCGAGGAGAGCAAGTCCATAAGTTCGATCATAACTCACGTGCTATAGCAAGTTGTTGCCTAAGGTAAGTACAACTCTCACCCAGATTTGAATCTCGTGTTGCTGAACACTTACAGGATATTGTTTCGATAGAGCATTGATCTTAGACATGAAGAACCAAGATTTCTGCTTAGCTCACTGTCCTGCAACTGTCTAAGCAAGGGGAGCTAAGTTTGTGTTACTTGTGGTGGTGCCCATTCTCACAAAAAAATGTCACGCCACTTCCTCTAGGCAACGTTTATGGGACAACATTTTGAGTATTGTGTCACAAGCCGCTGCCGCTATTATCAACCAAGTAAGATCCAATTTCTCGACATCAAATGGTTTCAAATCATATTAGACCTCCAGGGTTTTCCACCGTTCAGAACTTCAAGCTAATAATAGATAACAATTTCAATCGGGGGGGATAAGTTTTACAAACAGGAAGAGAGAGCAATTTCATACAAAAAAGAGGGGGAAAATTTTAACCGTCCAAATTTCTGTCAGTATCAAATTCGCATTGACCCCTGGTTAATCACAGTCTCCTGCTTTTCAAGCCCACCCGCAGTTCTCAAGACACACAGTGTCTCCAAGAACGTTTCTTGACACTAAGTCAAGGTAATGATGCTCATAATGTGAAACATGCAATATAACCCTCCTATAAACAGGGTCAGGCGATCATGAAAATCGAAAACAAACAATTGACTAATCAAATGGCAATATTGTCTGTTTGTTGGGACAACTATGTTTGTAACTGCTAATTCAGTTTCTACTTAAGGGGTCAGGACACTCCCTTCGGTAACACAGTTAATTAACCCTAGCTGAGACTTAAAGGGTTATCACTACCCCGAAGCGGTGATGCAATCAAGGTCCTCAAATTCCTAAGTCTTCAGTTAGTGAAGCCATACCAGAGGTGGTGACAAACGAACCAAGTGCACCCTTCTTGTATCACACAAGTAACTGCACCCGTCCAACCTCCGGTAGGTCCTGCAACCAATCACAACTCATGTTTTGAGTCCTATTGTTGTTCCTGTTGTTGCTCCCGTGCCTAACACTAAACCTTCAGTTTCTCTGTCCATATCCTTAGAGACATGATAATGAAAGAGCCGTAATCCTAGTAATGAACAAATCGACATATTATATGAATCTTCAAAAGGAGATGAGTTTCGAGATTAGCTTTACGGAATTGAGATTGCTTTTATTCTATTGACCGATTCGCTCCTCGACTCTAGAAACCTTACTTTGTGGAATAAAGAGAAACTACTTGAAAGTGGCTTCGAACTTCCAATGAACACTGTCTTGCTCGAACTTCGGATGATTATGAATAATTGTCGAGCGGTCATCTTTGTACAAGTTTACCAGAAAACTTGGAGACCCCGGCTAGTTCATGATGCCCTTGTGGTAATTTACCAGGATGGAATGAATGCATTTGCATCCATAGCGATCTCGGTGCTTAGCATTAATCTAATGCCATTTTTCAGTCTTGGAAAAGCCTTTCACTTCATGATCTTACGCCAACTTGCATGACACTCGAACTTGCGAGGGGACTCGACAATTTCCAAAACCACAGAATCGGGAATTGCAAAAAGGCATTACGTTTTTATATGTTGGGGTATTTCACTATTTCCAGCCGGACTTTTGGTTGTGATTTGGAGCCAGACCCCCGAGTGCCTTATTTCTCGGGAGGTGCTTCTTATAACCGGTCGTGCTTTGATTGAGGTGCACAAAGTGAATTTACTCTTAGAATAGGAAGTGAAGCCATCAACTTACAATTTGGCATTGATTCGTGTTACTCGGCAATTTACATTACATGACGGCAAAACAAGTTTGAAGTCTGGATATGGCGAGTGTGGAATACTCTCAAGAAGGTTGGGCTTTCTGATACAATCGCCGAGATGGTAAATTCCACTCCGTATTATGATCCAATTGTTGCACTAAACTTCGTCTCTACCCTATCTCCATTTGGGGATAGTGATTCTCCTGCTTCTCGAAGAAGCGACTCTTTCCTTGGTCTTGCTGAGATGTCCGGATTGTCCCAGCATATTAAGCCTTTGTCTTCTATGATCATAGCAGGGGGACATTCTTTGATTCTAGAAGCCATCTTGAATAGTGAAACCACCACTTTCCCCCTCAAGTCAAGGAATTTATCTCCTAGAAGTACGAACTGAGCTTAGGTTCTGTGATTATTTCAGCAATTCTTCACATTATGAACCTTACTGAGGTTGAACTCAAGGAACGTCTCCCCATATCAGACGTATGCATTTTTTGGAGGGGCGACAACAAGTTGCCGTCTTTATTGCTTAAGAGTTGGATGTTGAGGAAAAAATCCGCTCTTCGTAAAGGTGCTAAAGTCCCACAGCGAGCTCTCGCTTGGAAACTTTTGGACATTAGGGTATCCATCCGGAATTATTGTTACCCACAAGATTCTTACTGGAAGATGACTATTGCACCAGCGGACCAACATCGAAGAAGAGTGTGTAATCTAAAATAATCCACGATGGTATTAAAAAGGTGGTTTTGAATTAAATTCTCGAAGCCTGGTTTGATTTACCCTTTGATCTCTGACTGTCCCGGGGTTAGCAAGATCCATTGGGTACCAAAGAGCGGAAGGAAGACTGTGGTAGTGAACGAGGAAAATGAGATGATTTCCTACTCGTTGGTTACCGGATGGCGATGAGTATGCAATTTGACATAGTAAGTAAATGAAGCCTCCGCAAAGACCACTTCTCCCTCTACCGTTCATGGAATATATGCTTGAAGAGATTATCGGGGGGGACTGAATATACTGTTTCCTTCGATGGTTTCTCCGGGTTATTTCCCCCCCCCAAAAATCCCCATTGACCCCGTGATCAAGGAGAAGACTACTTTTACTTGCCCTATAAGGATACGTTTGCCTACCGCTGATGCCTTTCGGCGCTTATGCAATGCTCCATGGCACGTCTTCAACGATGTATGTTAGCAATCTTTCACGACATGGTTGAGAAGACGAGGGAAGTCTTTATGGTACGACTTCTCGGTCCTTTGGGAATTCTTTCTCCAAAACTGCCTCTCCCGTTTTAGACCACAGTGATTCAAAGGTGTTTGAAGACTCCCACCTTAAAGTCTTAACTGGGGAGAAGAGCCTTTTTATGGTCAAAGAGGGCATTGTCTCGGACCAATAAGATTTCTAAGAAAGGGATTGAGGTTGACAAAGCCAAGATCGATGTCATTGCAAAATTACCTCATCCCACCACAGTCAAAGGAATTAGGAGTTTTCTCTGGTCTTGCCGGTTTTTCGCGGTTCATTCAGGATTTCTCAAAAAATATCCCAGACCAATTGACACATTCCTTGAAGAAGAATACTCCATTGCATCTTTTCCGGATGACTTGCTTTCGTTTTGAGCTTTCCAAACATTGATAGATAGTTTACGGAAGCGCCAATCATTGATTGATCCAAACTGGGACCTTCCCCTTTGAAGCTTATGTGCGACTGCAAGCGATTTCGCAATAGGTGCAGTTTTGGGGAAACGTCTGACGAAAACATTTTCGGGCTTTTCCACTATGCTAGTAAAGACCTTGTTGGAAGCACAATTACGAAAACTAACAATACGTCTGAAAATAAGAGTTGCTTGCTCATAGTAGTTAGCTTTCGAGTATATTCAAGGTTATTACCTCATCTTGAACAAAAACTTCGTGCATCGGGGGACCATATTCCTGCCCATTAAGTATTGTCTTTGCCAAAAAAAGGATGCCAAGGAGAGATTGCTCCGGTGGGTTCTTCCTCCTCCAAGAATTTGACTTCAAAGTTATTGAAATACTAAAGTTGACGAGAACCTCTGCAGGTCCGGTCATCTGTCCAGATTTAGGAAAATGACCCGTATGAAAAGTCAATGTCCTAAAGAGATAATGAAAGTTTTCCTCTTGAGTCCGTTAAATATGGTGGGACCTTTCAGTGGAACTCTTGAACCCGTGGTTTTGCCGACTTTGCAAATTACCACGCGGGGGGGTGGATTCATTGTGAAGGGTGCATCGTCGACCAAAGCAGAAAAACAAACAACAAGGTGTTTATAAAGATGTTATAACACTATTTCTTGGGACGACCCCTTTCTTGTTTTTAAATTTTGTGATGATCATAAAGTGATCAGGCGGTTGTGGTGCACGGCAATGAAGCTCTTGAGATTCTTCAGCTTGCCACTAATGGACCCACCGGGGGCTTCATGGTGCACAAACCTCAATCAGAACAAAAAGATCTTTGATATTCGGTTTCTTTCGGCACCCACCATCTAATAAGTTGCCACGAGTTTGTCAAGAACTGTGTCTCGTGCCAACGTCAAGGAAAACTTCACAAAGTGATGAGATGCCCATCAAATAACTCCATTCCACAGTGTTGTGAATAATCTTTGACATTGTGGTATAGCCAGCGAATTTATGGGCGTTCCGTCTTCACGAGCGGGAACAAGTATATTCTATGGCAAGTCGACCTTTTTGTCAAACATGGGATGAAGAGAAAAGATACCACCACAATGTTGCAACACGAGTTGTGTGCATATTTCTGAAAATCTCTCTTCGCCAGATTTGGTGCTCCACAGTGCAATCTTATGATGATACGCGGAACCCAATTTTTGTAATTGAACATTTGCAAAGGTCATGGCAGAAATATGAGTTTACTAACCGTCATCTACCACCGCTTTTCACCCTCAATACATAGGGGGCAAAGTGGAAAGTATCAAATCGTGGTTTGGTAAGAATCCTTGAACAGGGACATAGGTTACTGAGGAACGCCGCTGCCTCTAGGTCGGTACAAACTAGATGATGCATATGGGCTTTCCGCACAGCTTACAAAACAACCCATCGGGTGTACTCCTTACTAAGCTGGTGTATGGAAAGGCTTGACAATCTTCCGAATCGTGCTTGAGCAAATAAGCTACTGGGCCTTGAATAGCATATGCATACATTCAGAGCCTAACAATTTCGGGGGTTGATCACCGAGAATGTTCAACTCATATGAACTTATTAAAGAATTCTGTTCATGCATATGAGCTATATATTTGATATACACTTGTGCCAAAACAATGTGGCTCCATGACGCCAAGATCACAAAATAAACCGGGATTTTCAAACTTAGGTGATCAGAGTACCTCCTCTTTTAATAGCCAGATTTTATTAGATTTTCTCGGGCAAACTAAAATCCCGTTGGAATGGCCCTTTCACCATCACTTAAAGTATTCCATATGGCACTGTTTGTGCTTTCTCAAAGAACACAAAGGGCACAAATGTACTAAGGTGAATTGGTCATCCGTCAATGGCAATCGACTTTGGAGGGAACGTTACAAACTTTGGTTAGATCACTGATCTCCAAATTTCCATGGTTCAATTAATCCTTGTGATGGGTCAAGCATCAGGACCTAATAACAAGCGTCATTCTGGGTGGAGGCTACCCATGCTTATCGTTAGTTTGTTTTAAGTGTTGTTGTGGGGTTAAAGATTGCTTGTCTTTTCCATTACACAGTGTTTACATGTTGTGGTGTATTGGGTGTCCAGGATTGCCCGGATTTGTGAAGACTCTAAGCTTTTGTCATTCACTATCCCCAAGTGTTTCACTTCACTAGCTCTTCATTTGGGAATCCGATATACTAATATTATGAATAAACGTGTTTTCTTTTAGGCAATACTCATAAATTAACGGCCTTTGGATTAAGTGTTGTACCCGTTCAAAAAACATCGAGGACTGTTTAGTTCTAGTTTTGGGGGCGGTCGGTATCTTCGATATGATGTTTCCATGCAGCATTATATTACCCTGGTTATTTAAACGTTTTTACCACAAATTACCAATAATAAAAATAAACTAATTGAAACAAATTTTCAAAAATATTATAAGTGTGTTGTCGCAGTGTTTGTCTTTTCTTTGGGTTGAAGTAAGAGTAATTTTTGTACTCGAATCGGGCAGTTGTTGTGCACCTAGCTAGTTATTCTTTGACAAGCAAGCTTTCACGATTCTATAGATTTGAATTGTACTAAGGTGAGAAAAGATGGAAATGTTAGAGGTTTACATCACAATAAGTATTATGTGCTAAGGCAAGATTCTTACTAAATATTCTTATACAAGTAAAAATTGTGGTTTTACATCTCCCGTGAATTTCTTAATCCTCACTATCATACGTACTACTATTTATATTCAACTCTTTGTCATTCAATGTTTTCAAGAAAAAGCTTCAATTTTTGTAAATTGAGTTTGCAAAGCGAGATTTTGTGTGTGATTAAAAAAGATAAATGCCAAAGATGCATGATGAAATGGGAATGCAATAATGCTTATGAATATGGATATTTTGCCAAATGAAGCATGCAGTTGTAATATGGAAAGTTATAAAGATTTTTGTTGTTCGTGTTATCCCAATCCGGCTGCATCGAGGAGGGGGTTCAAAAGAACGAACGTCTGATTTGCTTCTTTGGATTTGGTTTTGTGTCGTGATATCTTCATCTTGGAAGATGAAAGGTTCTGGTGAGAGGTTCAAACTAAAGACACTTAAATCCTTAGCCAATATTAGGAATTAAGATGTTGATTGATTTCCCATACGCTAGCAAGGGGGGTGGGTTGTCAAACGAAAGAACATTTCGTCGTGGTTGTGATATCCCTGCTCCATTAACCATGATCAGGTAGGGGTTCAAAGCTAAGCTTATCAGTCATATGCTTTATAGTTCTTATGATTATGATGTGGAAATATGTTGCTAAAAGTTTCTAAGTTAAATATTCAAAATCTAGTTCGTATAAGTCTTATTAAGTGTTGCTTTGTTCATGATTCATTTTGAATCTATGACTATGAAAAATTGTTGATCATATGGATTAAATTAAATGATGTACTCCATTCAATCGTTATAATCCATGTTGGGAGTTGAAAATTCACAAGTCATAAGTTTGGGGCTTTACATCTATAATGTATTTCGACAAATGATCTTGTTTAATTGCTTAGCCTTGGAAATTGTGAAAAATCGAGTGACGAAATGTGATATTATACGTCTGGACATCCGTATGAAGCACTCTACGGTGCGTATGTTCTCTTTCTATGATCCCAGTGTTAACAAATAAAGAAAAGCCAAACTTGTTAAAAATGAGATTATCCAAAAAATATTTCGTTGTAGGTCAGGGTAAATATGAAAATGGTGAAAACGGGGCTTAGTGTTTACTTAGAACATTGGTGTGACGGACACACTAATTCCTTAGTTTGGGGGATGATACAGTGATTACATTCACATATCTTTTTACCTCCACTAAATTCCTGAGCTTATAATGACCATAAAAACAGACAAAAACTGCCAAATTTATGTTTGTTTTAGCATTTGGTATTGTGCGGAAGTGGATATACATCACAAAAAGGCAGAAAAACCAAGCCATAAATGACAAAAACTGAGCATGGAATGGAAAAGATGTTGCAACACAAATCAAGGCAAAGTCCAAAAAGTCAAAGTCTGAGTCAATTCTGAAGAATCAGCAGTCAAACCTGGAGCGGAAATGAAGAATACTGTTGGGATGCAATCTTAACCCATCTGATGGGCCGGAATGCGCCAATTAGTTTATTTATGAAGACGGGTGAAGACCTAATTGGGGCCCTCATTCAAATTACATAACAGCCCATTTTGTGTGCATTACAAAGAATGCTGTGAAGACTTTGAAGCCCTATTCATAGCCAGTTACAGCTCATAAGCTCAGCATTTGTACACCAATTAAACCCAACTCAATAACCGGTATTGGCGTGATAATTGATTTAACACCAATATACCACCTATAACCTGTTGGGGCCTAAAAAAGCCCAAGATACATACAGCCCTTTACCGTATTGGGATCCGAACCCAAACACAGTGTGTACCCCAACTACAGCCAACAACAGTGGGCCCAACACAAGCCCAAGCCCAACAAAAGCCCATTAATCCTTTTTATAAACCTTAGGGACTAAAATTGTCATTTTTAAAATAGGTTTTATAAAAGAAAAAAAAAGAAAAATGGTTTAAATAAAACACAAGGGCTGAAATTGCAACTTTTCAAAACTCCTTTTTCTCTTTTAGTTATAAACAGCAAGGGGCAGTTTTGCAAATTTTTCAAACCTTTCTTTATTCTTTTCTTATAAAACGCAGGGACCAAATTTGCAATTTCCTAAAAGTCTCTTTACTCTTTTAGTTATAAAAGACAAGGACTAAAGCTGTTATTTTCTAAACCCTTTTTATAACTAAAATCGGGCTAAAAGAAAGTGAAAAGAGAGAAAGAGTTGGAGGGCTCTTTTTGCACCATCCCCAAAACTTGCATTTAAACCTGCAACCCATACTGTACTTCCCCCCGTACCCGCCAAAACCTCGAACCACCATTCCCCACGGTTTCAAACCCAAACCACTATCCTAAGTACTCTCACAGCTCACTCTCACCACTTCCCACCTCCCTAGTGCCCCTATAACCCTTTCTCAGCCAAAATCACTCAACCCGAAGCACCCTTTTAATGGTGAGATGAAGACAAGACAAAACAAAGGGCTAGGATTGCCTTGGAGCAATTGCACACTCACATCCAGCTTATCCCAAGTCCAAGAAGGCTTTGAGCCTCTATAAAAGAAGAAGAAACCAAGCCGAACAATATAACTTTTTTTACTTTTTCTTAGTGTAAAATTTTACTTAAGTTTGCATTTAAAATTATTGTACTCAGTTCTTTTTAAGTTTTTGTTGTATCATTTTCAGTTTCAATACAAGTTAAGAGTTTTTGTGATATTGCATTTGTCAAAATTTGAAGTCTCATTTTAGTTGTTTTAATTCTGTTTAAATTGTATGAAAATGTGTTAAAGTTGCTAAAACAATACTTATAATCACTTTCTTAGCTTCCCTTAATAAAAATCAGTTAAAAAAAAAGGTTTTTATATATTTAAGGGGGTGTTTGGTTTAGTCCCAACATGGGTCATTTTGGGTTTGGTATGGGTCAAGCTCACTCAGCCAACTTTGGCTGAGTGTGCAAGCTTAATCAAGCCACTTAAATCACTAATTTCAGTTTGAAAATAAGTTTTTAGATTTCCTTTGATATTCTGTCAATTTTCAATAAGCAAAAATTGAGCTTAAAGGCTCAAGCTGCTTAAGCAGCTTAAGCACCTATTTGTGTGCTCTTTGTTGATGTTTCTAGCCACTTTAAAGCATGCCTTGTTCTGTCCCTTTTGCTTTGACAAAATAAGTCAAAATTTTGGCTTTGCATTTTTTAAGAACCCCCATTTTCAAGCCCATTATTCAGCAGGTTTAAGTTGTCCTCATTGGCTCATCTTTTGAATATAAGCTCACTAGTCACCCTTACCACCCCTTGTTATCTGTTTGTGCTTTGTGGTGGCTAAAAAGTTCATTTGTGCTTATTTTCAATAGCTCAAAAAGCCCCTTTGTTCACTGCCATGTTCCCCTGGTGCTAGACCACACCATTTAAAGCCCCACTTTTCTAGCTTATTTTAAATTAAGCCATAGGTTATTATTGCCTTTTAGCATAGCTTATAGGTAGTTCTTTTAGGTTCAGCAGCTTCTTTCCCTTAGATTGCTTATTAATTTAGCTTATTTTAGGCTTAAAGTAGCACTTTTTCTGTTTTCTTTCTAAAACTGTCTCATAAGCTTGTTTCATTTCTAGCTTATTTAGGGCTTAATCTAGATACCATAGCTTAATTAGGATTCCCTTAGCCTTATTATCTGTTTCCCTTAGTTTCTAGCTTATTGTGCAACTTAAAGCTCAAGGAAAAAGCCAATAAGCTCTTTGAGCTTTTTAACATTCTGTCAAACATAAAAGCTACTTTTCTGGCTTATTGTGAGCCTTTCAGCACTTGCCCCTTTTATAGAAAATGTTAAGCATAACCCATTCTACAACTTTGCTTTTTTGACTTTTGTCAAATAAGCACTTTGGACTTGGTTTGTAATCGGGGTCCAACTCAGGGACCATTTATGTAATTTTCTTTATTATAGTTGGCTTTGTTAGTCCCTAGTGTTAAATTCCCTGTTACCCCGTTAGTCCTTTCAGTCCTTTCATTGTTAGTCCCTTAGGTTAACCACAGTTAGTTTATTTAATTTAAATAATTAAATTAGGTTAAAATTTAATTAGTTTAATTACT
>BQNB010140550.1:0-15949 GCA_026074375.1 Tanacetum coccineum | reverse complement strand
TTAAAGAACAAGAGGATTCACTTGACATAATGAGTGGACAATTAGCTGAGATGAATAACATTGTTTTGAAATTACAAACCAATATTTCAGACAATCCAAAGACAATTTCAAAACTAGAAGAGTGTGTGCGTAAAAAGGATTTTGAGAATAAGCATCGGAAGTCAAAGGTTGTTAATTTTACAATGTTTCAAAATCTTCGAGCGCAAGTTAAGGAACTTAAAATTGAAAATGATGGTTTAAAGTTATTGGTTGAAGAAATTACTATGGCGCGTGAACGTGTAGAAGTAACTTTGAGACACCGAGATGAAATGGTTTCTGCTAAGTGTAAGAAATTGCAATTGTTAAAAGAACAATCTGAGACGTTTTATGAGGCACCATCTGAGTTCGATTCAGATATCTTTTATGACACACAAGATAACTTAGAAAAGGTTTTTTATTTTAAGTTTGCAAACACAATTAAAAGAAACTACTGAATTAGTTGTACGATTTTCAGATCATAAATATCGTGCTTTAAAAGATATTGAGAACTTAAAAGTTGAATAAAAAGTTTGCAAACTGAAAATAAAGATCTAAAATCTAAAGAAACTGTAACACCCCCAAATTGGGTCGCAGCGGAGTAAGGGTCCGGGGCGTGTTACTTCTCAGATCAACAACACAAGATATATATAGAACGACTAAAAAGTCGTTTGAAAACGATACATTGGATTTAACACAATAATTGTTACATAAGCCCGAAGCTTAACTTGTTCACTTGATCAAAATACAAAGATTTTCATGCCCATAACAGATAACAAAATAAAGTGCGACAAAATCTTTAATGCAAGACTTCCAAATCAAAACCACCAATGTATCCATCGCACCCTGTGCTTATTGATCCCCTGAAAAACATTTCTTTAAAACGTCAACAATAATGTTGGTGAATTCACAGGTTTGATAAATCATATATTGTAGGACCACAAGATTTCCCAAGTGTATGATAATGCAACAGATGCAGACATCATATAAATGTAATTACGTTGCTCTAAGCTCATGACACTGAAGCTTGACGTGTATGAATACCAAATCAATGGCCTACATTGCCCGTGGTGATGTTCTAACCCGCAACATCCTATATTCGACATGGTATACGTTCGTTTGTCCAGTGATAGCTAATCACCCGAACGGGGTTTGTCAAACCCAATAGATCTATTTATAACATTCGCGCTCGTAACTAACAGTTCATGATAATGGGCTCATATAAGGGTTATCGCTACTTAGGCAACACGTAATCATAATGTGAAACTTAACCACTTGTGTCCAGTTGTAAAACATTGCATGTTTCTCACCCCAAAAACTTTGTAAAACAAAAGCATGTAAAACGTGGGGCTATGAACTCACCTTGAGTGAGTAATGCCAAGTGTATCACAAATAACGCGCCACGCGAATTGATCAAATGCAACCTAATTAAATTAAGGTCGTATAAGTACCGAGTACTTTAATTAAGTACTCCTACCATGCATAAGTCTATATAGCTAATCACCATCTAAATGTTTGAGTGAAAACATGTTTATAAAAATTAAAACGTTTATAAACATACTTTTGGTAAATACGTCATAACTTTCACGTTTCTAATCCGTTTCTTGCGTTTCTTATGCCCATCTCTTCGTATTAAGACGGGTTATCGATATTTGACATTTTTATAATTTTGATCCCCTGATGAACAGTAACTTTTACTGTTCACACCAGACATGAGTTTTTATTTAAATCGTATTTGTTGTCGTAAAACCCGTAAATGTCGTATTTTATTCGTTATAGCTCCGTTTTTAGTGATTCTTTCGAGGACGTTCTCGTTATTGAAAATCCTATCAATTTATAAGGTTTACAAAAATATAACTTTCTGTCATGAATAGTGTTTTTACTGTTCATAGTTTATAAAATTATTTTTATAAACTTTTAATTACCGAAAACCCGCGAAATTCATAACTTATTCGTTATAAATTGAAAAATTACGATTCTTATCATTTTGGAATCCTAAAAATATGTATTATTTATTAAAAATACTAACCCTTGCTGTTTGAAATTTTTATAAAAATGTTTTTATAAAAATTTATTTACGACTTCGTTTATTAACGTATAACTTGTTTTTAACGTAACTTTTTCGTTATTAATCCGTTTAACAAGTTTCTTACTTTTTCGGAATCGTCGTGAAATGTATTATCTTTTAAAAATATAAAATAAGCATGTCAAAATTCGGATTTTGGACAGCAACTTTGCTTAGGCTTGTTGACTCCATTTGTAACCTTTTCTTTATACTTTACTACTTTTGTATTTTATCACAAGTCTCATATATCATATATATTATAAATCATACATATATTAAATGTCTATTGTCCATATTAGTCCTCATGTGTCCAAGTTACCAAGGTTAATTAATTCATGATAATACTTAAGATCATAACTTTACTTAAGAAATCTCTAATTTACTAGTTTTGCAAATAATCATTTTCATACATAACCAAATGTGTACAAGTGTATTTCTTTCCATATGACCTTATTTTAGTGTTCTATTAACATGATTAAAAGTCCATATTCAATATTAACATGTCTTTTGTATTACTTTCTCTTGAAACATATTATGAAGTATTATAAACCCTAATTTACCCATAATCATGTTTACACCAAAACAATATGATACAACATTTTCTCATCCTTTTTAACATAATGTAAGTAATAACACCACATGTATATAAGTGTGTAAAATGATCATTTCAAGTATATACTTCATTTTCATGAATAAAACCTAAATGGTGATATAAGCTAAATAGAATGATCATATGCATAATAATGAAAGTTATAGCAACATAAAGAGTTTAAATGGACCTTATGAGGTATGATGATGATGATGTGCTAGTACTAAACCCTTGTTTAGCCACAAAAACCAAGCTTGCACTTAATAAACCCTAGTTTCCTTTTTCTTGATTATTACTTGAATATGGTTAACCAATGCTTGCAAATGCCTTAGTACATCTTAGAATATGTGTATATAGAAGTGTATGGATTGTAGAAAAATTTGTATGGGTTTGGTTGGGAGGTGGTATTGAGCCGTGAGCTCTATAAGGCAAAAAGAGAGTGTTTTGTGAATTTTATCTAAGTGTAAAGTGTGTAGGAGTTACTTGCTAGCTATGTGTATGTATATAAGATGTATAATTGGTCAAGGGAACATAAAGCAAGTCCTAGGGATGGCCAAGGTCTTATTCTTTGGTCAAGGCATGGTAGGGATGGTGTATGTCCTCAAATAGTTGAGAACATCCCATGAAAACATGGAAATGTGTTCTCAACTTGCATTTCTTGTTCTTTTCTCTTTGAATCCGGTTTTAGATACATATGTATGATAATATTGAGTAAATTTTGGGTATTGGGTATAAACGTGGGTATTTATTGAAGCGTAGAAAAGTTTTTGCGGTTCCGGGAGTGCCTAAACGCAATTTATCGCGAAACGTATACACTTTACGTATCCGATAAAAATGAAACACATTATAATTATCCTTAAAAATAATTTATATAACCCTTGCATCATGTACACATTTAATTGTTTATACCCGTTTAACATTGACACGCTAATTTTTGCGTAGCCGCGATTTAACTATCGATTAAAA
This sequence comes from Tanacetum coccineum, assembly GCA_026074375.1. Taxonomy (NCBI): domain Eukaryota; kingdom Viridiplantae; phylum Streptophyta; class Magnoliopsida; order Asterales; family Asteraceae; genus Tanacetum; species Tanacetum coccineum. The sequence continues at coordinate 12,314 of BQNB010140550.1, read as the reverse complement.
TTAAAAAGTCGAACGCGTATGGAAAAAAAAATAAAGGAAATATAAATAGCATTGTAAAAGCTTACCATACCGGCCTGATCCCAATTCCTGGATATCTGATCTTTCTAGGTGATTTTTGGATCTGGATTTTGCATTACCAATCTTTATGTTACCTACAGTTTCAATTGATACTTTCTTCTCTTATAAACTAATTTTTAGGTTGGTCTGAATTGTTGATTATCTATATGGGCTGTAAAATGGGTCGGTTGAGTAACGGGTCAAAACTTCACAACGATAATTGTTTGGTCCCCGTAGGATTTGGTTGAACCATAGTACTTCTATGTCCAAAGTTTACTGGAGTATTTTTTATACACAATTAGTGTGTCAAGCATAAATGCCATTATTTTTATATCTCAAATAGTGTTTTACTTACTAAAATGATTTATGAGGTTTTATGTACTAAAAATGTACATTGGTATCTTCTTTTGACCCATTTACCCTTTTCTTTTGACCCATTTTCTTTTCTTGATCCAGTTGCGAGGCTTTAACCCACTGATCCTTTTTTAATGCTAAATTCGTATGATAGAAACTTTCGTTGCCCATAATTGGTACTGGTGGCTAAATTGCTATTGCGCATATTTAGTTGGCTTAATTGGTTGCTCATTAAAACGGTTTATGTGCTAAATTAGCTATTCAGATTAAGAGCATACACATCTTTTTGGATAATGATTATTTAGAGCTGATTAGTCTTAGCACTTTCCTACTAACATGAACTTTTGTTATTTCGTTATTAGTATGATATATGAACTACAGTAATTGTAGCAACTCGCACAAAGTTTTTCATTACGAAAAACCTCATTATACAAGAAATTTATTTTTACATGTCAAAAGTGTGGATCCAAATTTATTTACACCTGGAGATGAAATGAAAGTTTTAGCATATTTGCAATTATGGGCACAGAGCTTTGAACCCCAAGTACATATTTTAGCCAATAGTTATATTTGCAATGTCTTTTAAAGCTAGGCCCACTACTTGAGCCCATACCAATAATCTTATTTGAAATTTTGAATACCCACTTATGGGTTTGATTGTTATATGTGCGTAACGAGTTGGAATTTAACCCGTGTGTTGCTGCGGGGGCAACACGGTTTATGAAACTTTTTATTCGTGGATGGAACATATCAATACTGGTCTCATTTTATTCGTGATCCAGAAGCATTTCTGTCCGTATATTTTTTATTTAAAAAATTTATGTAAAAAAGTTGCGAATAAAAGAAACTTGAGGGGCCTTTTTTATTTTTTTTTTACAAATTTATGTAAAAAAGTCGTAAACAGTTAAAAGTTGAGGGTCCGTTTTGTAATTTTTTTTTTACTTTGGGCCAGATTTTGGACTAGATTTTAGGCCGGTACTGTAGCACTGTAGCAGCTACAGTGTCACCGACCATTTGTGAATTGTATATAAGAGTAATAATAAATGGAATTTGTATGTGGCATTTTTGTCATGCTTAGTCAAATTCAAATTGTTTCTAGTGTCTTTTAGCGATAAAGATGGTCAAATTTGTTAGAGTGTCAAATATTATAATTGGTAAAACTTCATTAAAGGCTAATTGATTTTCCCTCTCTACAATTGATAACAACTATCCTATATATAAGATACAAAAGATCATTCTAGAATCATTATTATGGGCTTAGGCCCAATACAAATTAATGACTAATAAATATACTTTGAATGTTGACTTGACTTGAATATTCAATGTTGACCGTTGACTTTGAATGCTGACCGTTGACTTTGAATGTTGACTTGATTTATACATGGTTAATACCCCCCTCAGTGTGAGCGGGAGATCTTCGGACGTTCAGGCTGGAGCGAAACTCAATGAATAAAGCAGTGGGTAGGCCCTTCGTAAAAATATCTGCATACTGGAATCTTGAAGGGACATGAAGAACTCGAACTTGTCCCGAAGCAACAAAGTCACGAACAAAATGAATGTCGATCTCAATGTTGTTTCGTGCCGTTGAATGTTAACCGGATTTGCAGACATATAGAACAGCATAACATTGTCCACAAATAAACTAAGGTAGCAGTAAATAGAGAGTATGAAGCCACCATAGCAAAGTAACGGATCCAAGCAGTCTCAACCCCCTCCCCGCAACAACAGTTAGCAACACCTCGATATTCCACTTTCAGCACTTGAACGAGACAAGGTAACTGACGTTATCGCGAGACCATGATAAAATTTGTCGGCCAAGACACACACAATACCCATGTTGACCGACTAGTAACAGCACACCAGCCCAATCGCATCTGTATACCGTAGTAAGCTGAGTAGTAGATGATACATGAAGCTGCAGGCCATAATCAAAGAGTACCCATGCGAACATAGCGAAGAAATACTCTCAAAGAGAAAGTGCGATCATGAGGGTCATGGCATATAAAGACAGACCTGTTGGACAGCAAAGAAAAGTCTGGGCGCTAAAGGGTAAGATACTGAAGAGCACCACAAGGCTGCCGATATATGGATGGGTCACTGACAGGGACCATCCGAAACAAGCTTGGACTCGTAGCAACAGGGGCTCCGGCACTAAATAAAAGCACGGGTTACAATTTTGCATATGAGCTCGCTCAAGAATTTCCTCTGCAAATTTTGATTGAGACAAAAACAAGCCAGTTGCCGACCGTTGAGCAGAAATACCAAGAAAATAATTGAGTGAACCAAGATCCGTCATAGCGAACTCACTGTGGAGGGAAGTAATGATCCGTTGTAAAAATGCTGAAGACGATGCTGTAAGAATAATATCATCCACATAAAGCAACAAATAAGCAATGTCAGAAGACCTCGAAGAAAGACAAATTAAAGAGGGAACAGTTTTACTATGCTGAAAACCGACTCGTTTAGCATAACTAGCAAAGCGCTGAAACCAAGCACGCGAGGCTTGCTTAAGCCTATACAAAGACCGCTACAGATGACAAACATAATTAGGTTTGTTAGGATCAACAAACCCAGGAGGTTGATGCATATAAACCGTCTCAGATAAGTGACCATGAAGAAAAGCATTCTTTACGTCAAGCTGATGAATGGGCCAGTCACGAGAAACTGCAAGACTCAAAACAGTACGAATGGTAGCCGGTTTAACCCACCGGACTAAATGTCTCATCACAATCAATACCCACTTGATGACTGCGTCCGTTTTGCCAAACAAGACGAGCCTTATACCGTGCTAATGAGCCATCTGCTTTAAAATTTTTAGTGTTTGAAAAGCCACATAAACGAACCATAGACATTAACGTTAGTCTTGGACGAGGTACAATAGCCCATTTTCCGTTACTAATTAAAGCATTAAATTCATCTAACAAAGCACTTTAACAGTGAAGGATCACGAATAGCATGAACTTAAGAGCGAGGAGCGGTGCAAGTAGTGGTACACATTACAATTCATACGTTCAAGCGGTTTAAAAATGCCAGCTTTAGCGCGAGTGACCATGGGATGGGTAGACATGGTTTGTGATGACATTTATATATAGAAAATGAGTATGTCTCTCTACCGTTTGGGCCTGTGATTGTGTTGGAGACCGAATTGGGGATTGTGTAGAGCTACTGAGATGGAGGGAATCGAGGGTTGTGGTGGAATTGGTGTTCAAGCTATAAGATGGATGGGGTACGGGTTGTGTGGGGCTGGTTGGATTGGTTTATATGATGGGGAGCGAAATTGTGGTGTTTAGGTTCATATCAGTGTGTTGGACAAATGTGTTCGTGGTGGGAACATTGGTTTGTAAGTTTGTATATATGGTCAAAAGGAAATCATAAGGTTGGGTATTAGAAGGCGTACCATTTCCAACCTAAAAACGTCTTCATCAAACCGCACATGCCTCGAAGATAATAATTTATATGGAGGCTAAGTCGAGAACATCGATCACCAACACGAAAATTGGCTGGCGGGGTACCAAAAAAGATGCAATGTGTGGAACGTGGTTCATCTAAGTATATGTGAACTCAACATGAGGATAGCCAAAGACATCCAAAGACCACAAAACTTCATATGTGGGCAAAGACATCCAAAGACACGCAAATGTTCATATGTGGGGGTTTGGTTATAGAGTTTGGTGAATGGTATTTCATTATTAATGGCGGTGGAAGGTAATATATTTAAAAGGTGAGCGGCCATATTAAGAGCTTCCACCCAATAAGATGGAGGTATGTGAGCTTGAAAAAGTAATGTGCGGATAAGGTTATTAATAGTGCGAAGCATACGTTCGGATTTTCCATTCTGTTGCGAAGTACGAGGGCAAGAAAACCGAAATTGTATGCCATTTTGGCGAAAAAGGTCATGGAAACGGGTGTTGTCATATTCACCCCCATGGTCACACTGCAAAGCCTTGATGTCAACATTAAATTGTTTGTTGACATAAGCACGAAAAGCAACAAAATTATCAAACAAATCAGATTTTTTATGCAAAGGGTAGACCCAAACAAAGTGCGAAAAATGATCTAAGAATATAGCATAATATTTAATTCCACTTTCACTCGGAATCGGTGATGTCCATATATCCGAGTGGATAATTTCAAACACAGACTTAACAAAAGACTGAGAACTATGAAACGGAAGCTTAACATGTTTACCTAATTGACACGCATGACACAAAGCAGACAACTTTGATTTATTACATGAAATTAAATTACTTGACTCCAAACGACGAAGCACATCGTCCCCGGGATGACCGAGGCGTCTGTGCCATGTAGTGGAACTAAGTGAAAGCAAAACAACTGGAGTTTGTAACGAAGGTTGTTGAGTGACCGGGTAAAGGTCGCCCGTACTATCACAACGAAGAAGAATCTTTTGGGTCTGGTAATCTTTTACAGAAAAACCATAAGCATCAAATTCAACAGAGACATCATTATCACGGGTAAATTTACGAACATAAATTAAATTCTTAATGATGTGAGGTGTGACAAGAATATGATTTAGATTAAGAGGCTTATAAGATGTATGCAGGAAGCTATGTCCGGTATGAGTGACAGGAATAGAGTTACCATTGCCAACAAATATGGATGGATAAATGCTCGAATTACTAAAGGAAGTGAGTATACCTGTATTGTCTACCAAGTGAGAAGATGCTCCAGTGTCCATATTCCAAGAGGGATCTTGAGAAGTTATAGTCTGAAATGCTTGCGGAAGAGTGGTAGCCTGTGTGCTGTTGCGGTTGGGCCGGACAATATACTGGGACGGGACCGGTTTGAGAATGATAGTAAGGAGCAATATTTTGAACATGCATACTTGGATTGGGCCACGAATATACCTGCTGAGCGAATGGGGCTTGGAAGTGATATAGTAATCAGAGCCAACACCCACCACCACCAAAAGCTATAACACCATATTATAATATAATAATTCACATGCTGAGATAATACAAACACGACACTATATATACAGATGGGACATTGTTTATCTATGGACGCTTCATATAATTATGACCCTAATCACAATAAATGTGATATAATCAATCATGGCTAATCAATCATGGCAAATCAATCATGGCTAATCAATCACAATTAATAGTACATACATACAGATATATATATACATGCATGCATGCCACACTGGAACATATATAAGAAGTACAAACACGAATTGAAATCATAGATTCAAGAACATGTTTCATTCAGTCATTTTTGTAACCTGATAAATCATCTATCGAGTAATATAAAGTAGCAAAAAATGAACTATGTCAAGTACAATAATAACAAAAAAAAATACATACTATTCTAAAGGATCATAAGTAGAGATAAAGTATGTAGGTACCTTCAAATGATACAATCTCTTCTTCAACGCTCTTGAAGTCGTTAAATGGGCGATATGCATTACAAACAATCTGAAAAATCAGAATTGCACAGATCATATGAATTGAGAGCCTACAAAGAAGAGAAGACATTTTTGTATCACTTCTAATCTAAAACACAATATAGTTAAATAAGCTGTGATGATGCAATGAGGGTTGTTGCAAAACTCGATATATATATAGGTGAGAAATGTGTTGGTTGTTACACTAGCTATTTTTATGAGCTCACTAATTTTGGTAAGCTATTGTGAAATCAGAAATGATATATACATGTATTTGAAAAGATTGTGTATATTATATGTTTAAGAAATGAAGATTCACTTGTCAGGAGAGATTGTGAAATGTACATATCAGACAAGAATCTCTTGTCGTGCAATCAAGTTTTATTTCATTCATTTCAAGAATAAGCTGCAAAAATAAGGATATTTTGTATAGAACCGTCTTAATTAGTTTGTTAAATTGGTTGTATTTTTCTCCTTAAAACTAGCCATGCCACATTTGGTTTGCTTTGTTATTAGGTATTACATTTTTTGGGTATGTATTCTGGTCATGAATTATTTGTGGCATATACTAATTCCAATTGTTGTTTTGTTTATTGAGTTTAGTATTAGTTCCTAACTTCCTTTCAACATAAAAAAACAAGAAAAAAAAATCGTAATATAATTAGGTTTGCGATTTCTAAATGTTTTGGTCACTGTTAAAGTGTTAAGTTGTGATTTAATTTCGTAACATAAACAATTAGTTGTTCAATTAGTACATCAGTTTTTTTAATATATCACTTAGGAAGTAATAGCTAGTGCTAAGATATAAAATTAATTTTAAGAGAGAATTTCCTGTGTATCCCAATCAAACACGTTAAAAAAGTGGACAAATAGTAACAAAATGATAGTAATTATTTCAAATGGTTCGTTAAAGATGTATCATTTTTAACATGAGGCTTCCTTTAGTATTGTACGTAACAAAATAAAAAAGAGTCTGCACAAAAAAAAACCAAAAAAAAAAAAGAATAAGAAAGAGAAAGTTTGAGCCCTACAAAATAGTAAAATTTACCCAAAAAGTAACAAGTAGTATTAAAAATAATTGCCGACGTATTAATTTAATGTTTTTTGATATTTTTACAGATTTACAAATTGATTTTGGTGGTTCTATGTGGAACCCAACTTCACTTTGTGGCTTAGCTCAAGACCTTCAACTTGGTTTTAGTTGGACCCACAAAACTTTTTAACAACTAATAATTGGTTACAAAGTGATCTCTTCTTACGACAACCACTGTTGTTAATTGTTGTTATTCGAAGCTCCACTACACATAATCAAAACAGTATATATAATAGCAAGTGTCTTAAATATAGATTTTGTTTAAATGTATATATTAAATCATCATACTATAGGACAGCAAACAACATTGTGTTTAAGCATAAAAGCGGAGGCGGACGTATGGTACGACTCTAATTTATCAGGTAACTATTTTTACGAGTATAAAGAAAATAAGGAAGAACTAAAAGGTATAATTAGATCAAAACTAGTAAACAAATTAATAAGATGTAGAGTATATTTCTTTTAACATATTAGTGAACTAACTAAGCAATACATGAATTTGTGTGACATAAATTCTTTGAATCAGGTTCATTTCGGACCAAAAAAAATGTTTTTAAATGAAAATTTATATTAGGCGACAAATATTCATCAGGTTCCCGTGAACTCCCGAGAATCCCTAGGTCCACCCTTGATAAAAATGGACATGAACCATAAGAACTTGCATTAAACCTTTCGAGCATGATATCGTATGTATACCGACGCCGTACATATTTAACAATCATTTATAATGAGGTATTCTGTTTGTAAAATGGTACATATTTAACAATCATTTATAAATAGGGTTTTCTGTTTGTAAAATATCGCGTTTAAAAATTAAAAATTAACGGCAAGAGACAAGATCGATGGGACTTTGCCTGCTTTAGAGCGACTTTTTGGGCTTCTCGAATTTGGATTTTTAGTCGGTGTATAAACATGAAAGGAGTCTGCGGACCTAACATAAACATGTCACCTCAACTAAAGCAAGACATGTATGGAGTCCACGAACCCGATAGAAAACATGTCACCTCAATCGAATCAAGGATTATTTAATTGGATTTTTGATCCGCGCAGTCCTTGTAAGAGTTTACAAGGACCGGTTATGTGTTTTATATGTCCAGTTCGAGTAAATTTTTGAATATATGCCAAGTTTTTGTTAGGCCACCTAGATCCGCGCATTCCTTGCATATTTAATGACTACCAAATTGTTAATTCGATATAAAAAATATGGTCTCTAAAATGTAGCAATGCAACCTGATTTTCGATTTGGTTTGCTCAATGCAACTTTTATTATGATTTTTTAACCAAGAGATTGTGTGCTAAATTGTATTATACTGTGACAGAGAATGTTTCCTAACAAGTTGTTGTTGATCTTTATGCCTTCTACGAAACATGAGTGAGATTGGTTTGTGTCCCCACATCCCTCCCTTCTAAAACAGACACATATTGGATAGCACATCTATAGAGGTCATTTACTGTACGTTACCCTCTTTAGTCATTCACTTCATTATATGTTGGCCTACGATATCACAAGTATACAAGAGAGAAGGAAACCTAGCGAAGAATTTTAGAGAGAGATAGTGGTTGAATTACTTGGGTCAAATAAAAAGTTTACAAATGAAACCAACACCCTCTCCTTCCTTTAGAGTAATTATATGAAGACCTAAAAGGCTTGCATCCTTTAGGTACTTTCCTACACACGGACCGACTCCGGTTTTTACCCCTGGCTTTCCCGCCCGGATATCAACCGTCACCGATTAGATTACAAACACACAGTAGACCCGTTTACCACCGTCTAGCCTAACACAACGTATATTAAATTTATTGACCGAGACCTAATAATAAAGTTTCTATCGACCAACCTACTCATTGTTCGCCTCAATTTTTGACAGGCTAACAATCTCAACCCGAAGTGAGTCATTGTGACACTCCTCGAGGAGACACTCAATGAGATTGGTGGGGGGCTATTAGTTCCTTAAGCTCTTGTGATCACTTTGTCTCTGGTCTACGTTTGTAGGCATGTCCTTCATGAGCTTTGTGATCTTTGATCATAGAGCCATTGATCATTGTCTTTCCGACTTCGTCTTTACGTTTTGAGAACTTTAAAAATCTTTATCTTTTTCATCTTGATCGTCTTTGCAGACCTGTGATCTTGTGTCTTACCTCAAACATGACTCATATTTTCTCATCAATCTTGAAAGCTCTGCTAACAATCTCCTTAATAGACTTGATATCTTTTGAAGGGAGATCTTGATATATCATTAGTTTGGAAAATACGCGGAAGTCTTTGTCTTTACATTCTTGAGCTTTTCATGAGTTTTTGAATACTTGATGCTATAGAATGTCTTTGAGTAACTTTGAGCATGAGCCTGTATACACGAATCCAACTTCAGCTGGACATAGCATTCACCACATCCTCCATCTTTATGTATTCCTGAAATAAAACCGTTAGGCAAAAAAGCGGGTGAACGAATATGGCTTTAGTCATTCGTCCGGAATTTGGTCAACATTAACCTCCCGGTTTCCGTAGAACCGAGATTTCAACGTATAAATATTGTACCTGTGATCAGGTAGATTCAAAGAATCTCCATGACAGAGTTTCCAGCATCAAAAGCGTAGGTCCTCTTAACACAGATGAGAAAGTAAGATTGCCATGCTTTGCTATTCTCATTATCGGTAACATCTCATAGCATACAACACGGTAAGAGTTGAATCAGATAGTTAATATATTTACTAGATTATGTCCTCAATTCATTTACTGGACCTTTGAATTCGATATCCAGTTCGAGACACACAAGCTTGCGATTCATCACTAGAATCTCCGACAAAACGTCACCTACCTCAGTGTTGTTTGATATGACACAGGAAGGATTTCCATCGTCATTCGTGAATACTGAAAGAGTATCACTCTGAATTTTCTAGCAAATACCACAAGGCGTAGGACTCTAGTTAACAGCTTGTGAACATATCATAGATGTTCAACGAGTAAGACTGTCTGACGCCATGGAAATTGTCTCCCTAATGAGATTTATTTGATGAACATCCTGGCTCCTAGAGCACACGATTTATGCATTTTTGTGTTTAATAATCGGAGGGCTGGAGCAGACCTTGCCACCTTATTCAATATCAACTAACTCGATAGAGAAAGTAATAGAAGTCGTGATGTAATCACCGTGACAAATGAGACAAGTTTTCTTATTGAGGAAACCCGAATGGCTGCGAGGGGAAGGGTTGTGCATTGCATCACTTGTGACTATGATGGTCATCTTCATGTCAGCAATCAACATGTGATTTTTGACAAACATAATGTATTGACCCGGATTTTTGTGTGCCTAAGTAGTTTAGTAGAAAGGGCTGCTTTTCTTTAGTGACCCATTATCCAATACATTTCTTTTTCATTCGTCAAAACCCCTCAATGCTTACAAATACTTCATACAAACACTCATTGATTTGTGATTGTTCTAGGTTTCGGCATCATAACCTTAGTCGCGCATTCTTTCCCTTATACACATTCATCCTCCACTCATACTAAGGACTTGCTATTTCTAACTATGAGTATCCTTGGGTAGATCCTCCGGTTTTCTGGGTTGGATCTTACGTAACAAAAACCCTAACTATCACCTTCGGAACTTCAGAATCGTCGTTGAAATAAGAATGTTGTATGGTAGGGTAATGAGATACAGTAACCGATATAAACCATTCTGAATAGCACTTTGAGTCTTTTAGATCACATTTTAACTCACATTTCTCCCCTTATTTTAAAATTCTAAGTCACTTAGATTTGAAATACTGTGTGATTATAATTTTGTTTGAAATACCATGGGGAAATCTTTATACTAGCATGATTATACAAGGAACATAAACTGCACACCCCACAATTTTACTATGTATGACACCGAAAAACCAATGATACCAATTTGTAAAGGAATATAAAATACTGAGGTCACTACACACTAGTCATCTTATCACTATCATACGAAATTGTATTGTCTTTAATAATCTTAGTTGTTTATTTAATATAGTAACATTTTTGAGTAGGTTTCTAGAATACATAAGAATGGTCGTGAATGATGTAGTCCAAACTACACTTAAATGTAGTTTTTTATCGACAATAAAAAACACCCCCTTAAAAGATGGAGTGGTGAACACACAATTTTGACACAAGATTATGAATTGACATGTGAGATATTCTTGAAAAAAAAAATTGTGTTCAACAGTTTTAGAAAAACATCATCTAGACTTAGCAGAACTCCTCTTCCAACTCTAAAGCTGGTAAGCGCACTTATAGCGTACACTATCCTTTTTCTGAGACTCAAACTTTCTAAACGTCTTTGTAAAGACACGCTTACACACCGAGAAAAGTTGAATTTCTCACGTTGTAGGATAAGTATCTTTATGGAAAACCTTCCTTCAAATATTACAAGTCCGGGTTACGTATGATAATTTTCTGCACATAAGCCATAAAGAAAAATTAGAAAGACGACAGTTTTGAAAGCATTTGAAACTCCTGTATCGAAACTTCATTACACGCAGCCATGGACGACACAATAATCAACATATCTAGGTACTTAAATTTATCGATTCCAAGAAACATGCGTCGACAAGAGACATGTCGAGAAGAATATTTTTTGAAACATTTTCTGATTTTTTGATTTTGTATTTTCTTTTTGAAATTTTATATTTTTGTATTTTTCTTTTTTCAAAAATATGTACATGTTGATGTTTGATGAGGTATCAAGCAGATTCTTTTGTCAGAACCTCCAGTTCTGCTGGAGTCAAACATCTCATACCAATTTGCCTGACGAGATACTGAAACCTGTCTTCAGGAAGGGCTTTAGTAAACATGTCAGCCAATTGGTATTCAGTTCTGACAAAGTACAATTCAATTATACCGTTTTCAACCTGTTCCTTTATGAAGTGATACCGAGTATGGATATGCTTGGTACAAGAGTGCTGCACGGGGTTGCATGATATTGCTATGGCTGACTGAGAGTCACAATACAACGGTATTTTGTTGTAGTTGAAGCCATAATCTTGAAGCTGTGTCCGCATCCACATTACTTGAGCACAACTTGCAGATAACGCCACGTATTCAGCCTCTGCGGATGACATTGCAGTACAGTTTTGCTTCTTTGACATCCAGCTGACTAGCTTATCACCTAGAAACTGTATTCCTCCAGAAGTGCTTTTGCGAGTATCAATGCATCCGGCATGATCGGCATCTGAAAAAGTTGTTAGTTTAAAGCCAGAACCCTTCGGATACCAGAGTCCTATGTGAATGGTACCTCTTAAGTATTGAAAGATCCTTTTAACCTCTTTGAGGTGTTTTTCAGTCGGTCTTGCTTGATATCTTGCACAATAACATACAGCTTGCACTATGTCTGGTCTACTAGATGTCAGATACATGAGTGACCCGATTTTGCTACG
>BQNB010140549.1:0-14403 GCA_026074375.1 Tanacetum coccineum | reverse complement strand
AAGCTCACGCTAGTCACAAAGCTAAGAATATAGTCTCAACGACTAGATGCTTAGAACTTCTCCATATGGATCTCTTCGGTTCATCCATCGTACAGAGTTACGGAGGAAACCATTACACCTTAGTCATAGTAGATGACTACTCTAGGTATACTTAGACTAGATTTCTTAAGGATAAAACCGAAGCTTTTGATCAATTCGAAATATTTAGTAGGAAAATCCAAAACCAATTAGGTTGTTCAAGAGTGTCAATAAGAACCGACCACGATAGAGAATTTGATAATGAGGTGCAATTTGGAGAGTTTTGTAATACCAACGGTATTACACATAACTTCTCGGCTCCACGCACTCCTCAATCAAATGGCGTGGTCAAAAGGAAAAATAGGACACTTTAAGAAATGAGTAGGACTATGTTGAATGAGCAATCGTTACCACAAAAGTTTTGGTGTAACGCCGTAGATACTTCAACATACATTCTTAATCTAATTCTCATTATAGCAATTCTCGGAAAAACACCTTATGAACTCTTAAGAGGTAGAAAACCTACGCTAGATTATTTTAGAGTGTTTGGAAGTAAGTGCTTCATTTTGAACACTAAAGACTACCTTACCAAGTTTGACCCAAAGTCACATGAAGGTGTCTTTTTAGGTTATTCTCAAAATAGTAAATCCTACATCGTCCTAAACAAACACACTAGGTGTTAGAAATACCAAAAGTGTTGATCATTTATGAGATCTCAACGATCGTCCCTTAGGGGGGAGATTGTTAGGAATTTAGTTTTTAGTGAAGTGACAATCATTATTGATCTCATGACGCATTGTAATAGTTAGATATTATCATGTAATAGTTAGGAAGCTAACCATGCCGACTTAAATAAATCCCAAGGAAAGCCCGGCCTAGCCCATCCATTGTAAGTATTTAAACCTTCTCTAAACATGTAGAGGGTGTTGGTTGAATGCATTTCTCTTATATTCATGTGTGTGTTTTTAGTGTATTCTCCCATACACTTCTCTCTCTAGATTTCTCTTTCTAGTTCCATAATTTGTGTGAATTCATTTCCTTCAAAAGAAATAGTCAATAAGCCACTACCTCATTCTATAATTTAGAAAACGGTCAAAACTGGACGTATCTTAGTCCATTTACCCGATATCATTTAGAAAACGTGTCATGAACTAGAGATCTGTTTGTAGTGTCATTTGATTCTCTGTTTAAAAGACATTCTGATTTGAACATTTGAAACATGAGAATTTGAAAAACGATCACAGACATTTGAATCACAACTTTCATCCATTTTCCACAAAGCATTTGAAGCACATTTGAATCATTGATCACTAAATGAAAATTTAGCTATCAAAATCATATTCTTATATACGATAACTGAATGGTCAGTAGATCGCTATCACATTCCAACAATGGAAAACGTTACCGGAAGCAATCTTCACCATTTGACCCATTTATCAATATAGAAATATTAATTTATAACTGAATTTATGATTGGATTTGTGAAATGTCATTTGTTTACTAGTTAAGCCTATTTGAGTATTCGTACCCCAAAAATTTAGCCCATTTAGAATTTTCCAAAATCCAGTAATGATAAACATTACTGAATATCCAAAATCTAATAGTTAGCCCATTTGAACATTACGAAACCCGTTTAATCAGCCCATTTAAGCATTTTACGAAACCCATGAGACTTGGCCTAATTAACAATTATGAAACCATTTGGTTTACGAAACCGTAAGTTGCCATTTTAGCAAAATTCCTTTCGTATGATTGAACATTTGTTAAGAATGATTTTTAAAACAATTTTTCATGGCTAAACTGATTAATTATCATACTTACAACACTCAAAGTCCAATTATTGTATCTGAAAGTCCAAGTTCATTCATACAAAACAAAGTACAAAGTTCAATTTACTAAAAACCTCTAAGTTAGTTACGAACCCTCAGATTAATGGGCCCAATCTTTTTGTTTTCAGTGATGCATCCAATCCACACAAATAATATCACTAAACAATTAATAATGTTTCGCCCTAGAATTTCAATTTAACCTATCTTATCTTTTTGATTTTACGAAACCCTTAGATCTAGTACCGGTAAACCTTTTTATCAATGGTTACACAAAGATATTAAAAAGTAATAGAAATCGAAAATAGATAATTAGACCCTTAAGTTTTGATTAACATAAGTGGAATCAAAAATTGATTTGGATCGTTGTATTAAAGATTACGCGAGAAAAAGATCAAATACTTTTCGTGAGGGTTTACGGAAAAGCTGATTCGGTTTTTCTTTCTGATTGTTTTGTTTGTGTGTGTTTTTTGTCTTGTTTTTTTTTTTGTTTTGTTTTTAGTTTTTTATGTTTTCTTTTTTATCTTTGGCGTTTTGCGTAATCGAAAGTTTTTTAAGTTATAGTAGCTTTCGTATGAAACCTTTCCCTTTTACACTTCCGAAAACAAGTTTGACCATTTGACAGTTTTAGTCCCTGTACTTACTTTTGTAAACTTTGATAGTCCAAAATAAGTTTCATAAACTCCCCATTGTAGTTAAATCTCTTTTCCTAGTTATCCCTTTGAGTTATTTTTGTAGTTAAATCACATTTATTTAAAAGATTGTTACTTTTGCATTTCATTTCTCATTTTTTATGATGATGAAATGACTAAAAAAATTATAACTCCTCCTTAATTAAATATCTAATTAAAGAATTTATTTGAGAGTTAGTTAATTTTGCAGTTTTTAACATACTTGAGAAGAATTTGATAAAAAAATTAAAACTCCTCATTGAATAAATATCTAACTAAAGAACTTATTCAAGAGATTATTATTTTTACAGTTTTTAGCACACTTGATTTTCAAAGATGATGATTTGTGAAAGATGATATCTTTTTGTGAATGTAAATGATTACAAAACACATATTTTAGTAGTGACAAATCATTTTAATGAATGAATAACTCACCCTCAGTTCATGATACATTGTTTTACTTTAAAAGAACCATTGTATAAGGCAACATCATGAAACTGGTAAAACAGATAAGATATGTGTTCGCATCAATAATTTATGTTTTTGTGTTTTTGTATTTTTCAAATTTTTATTTGTTTTTCATTTTTTAAAAAGAAAACAAAATATTTTTTATGTTTTTGATTTTTTTTGTTTTTGTATGTATTTACAAAAGATTTGATGTATGATCTTGCATTCAAGAAGATAACTTTGTTAGACGTTCCAACTCAGTTGGAGTCATACATCGCATACCAATCATGTGAACTAAGTACTCAAACCTTTCTTTTGGAAAGGCTCTAGTAAATAGATCGGCAAGCTAGTATTCCGTCCCGATAAAGTAATGTTCAATTGTACCTTGTTCAACATGCTCCTTGATAAAATGATATTGGATATTGATGTGTTATGTACGAGAATGTTGTACCGGAATACAACATATAGCAATTGCACTCTTTGAATTGCAATACATTGGAATCTTGGTGTAACGATATCCATAATCTAGCAGTTACGTTCTCATCCAAATGACTTGTGCGTAGCATGCAAACAAGGATACATACTCCTCTTCCGCAGTTGACATAGTTGTACAATCCTATTTTTTCGACGACCAACTGACTAGCTTGTCACCAGAAATAGTATCCCTCCAGAGGTGCTTTTGCAATCATCGTGACACCCTGCATGATCTGCATCTTAATATGCAATTATCTCAAATCCGGAATCCTTCGAGTACCACAGACCCATGTTAATGGTTTATCGTAGGCATCGAAAGATCCGCTTGACCTCTTGTGGTGTTTTTCAGTAGGGCGTCGCTGCTGTATGTCTACTAGCAGTGGAGTACATGGAGTCCCCGTTCATACTGCCGTATTTGGTATGATCAGTGGGTACCCTGTAATCTACATCAATTCTGGAAGTCACCGATCATACTACGGTATTTGGTTTGATCAGTTGGGGTACCCTGTAAATCTGCATCAATTCTGGAAGTAGCCATTGGTGTACTAATAGAATCACATTTTTCCATCTCATGTTTCTTAAGAATTTCCAAAGTATATTGTGATTGACTTGTGAAGATTCCACAGGGGGATTGATGAACCTGAAGTCCAAGAGAACTTCATTTCACCCATCATTGACATTTCAAAATTATCTTTCATAAGCTTTGCAAATCTATTTGAGAAAAATGGATTTGTTGACCCAAAAATTATGTCGTCTACATAGATTTGAACAAGTAAAATGTCATATCCATGCCTTCTGGTGAAAAAAGTTGGATCGACAATACCTTTTGTGAAATGGTGTTCAATCAAGAATGAGGAAAGCTTGTCATACCATGCTTTGGGGGCTTGTTTGAGACAGTACAGAGCTTTCTTAAGACGATAAACGTGATTATTTTTTTTTTTTTTTTTTTTTTGGAAATTCTGGATTACAAAACCTTCGGGTTGACTTACAAAAACTTCTTGTTTCAATTGTACTTAAAGGAATGCGTCTTGACATCGCACCTGGTAGATAGTGTATTCTTGTGAGCCGCGTATGCCACGAATATTCTGATAGCTTCGACTCGTGCAACGGGTGCAAAAGATTCCTCAAAATCGATACCCTCCTCTTGACCATAACCCTTGGCTACTAAACGAGACTTGTTCCGAATCACTGTGTTTTCAGGATCGGTCTTTTTTTCCAAAGCCATTTAACTGCAATTATGTTTCTGCCAACAAGGCATTCGACAAGTTCCTAAACATTAAGATGCTTGAACTGATTCATCTCATCTTGCATTGATCCTATCCAGCTATGATCGAGCATAACTTGCTTGATGTTTTTAGGTTCCATGGTACTCACTGTTAACGCGTACATGCACATCTCAGCGTCAGTATCGAGTCGACGTCTTGTCATTACAGGCTTGGAAGGGTCACCAAACACTAGTTCAATTCGATGATTCTTACTCTATAAACCAGTGGAGCGATGTTTTTGATGGAACTTGTGCATATTTAACGGATCTTATGCATATTTGATGGGTCCTGCTAGTTTGAAGATGACTCGGCTTTTTCAAACTCTAGAGTTGCAAATGGATTTATGAAAGTGTTCTCATCAAGTTCTGCAACGTCTTCTTAAACTGACTCATCGGCATTATCATCCGGACTAAAGTTGTCGGCTCGTTAGTAACTGGTTCTTTTGATGAGGATACTATTTGAGGAGCTTCATTCTCTTCAACGACAATTGAAGAAGATGAAGGAGTGTCTTATTTATCAAGAGTATTTGCTGTGGAATTATCTGAAACTTTTGGAGATCTCGTCTCATAGGATTCTTCATACAGAGGCCCAAACAAATTATCCAAGTCTTCTTTTGACGGTATAGAATTTGAGTCTTTTGATGATCTTGAAAATTCGAGTAGTGTGTGAGCTCATCAAAATTTACATGAATGGTTTCCATTATCTTTTTGGTTTGGTGGTAATAGATACGAAACCCTCTTGATATCTCAGAGTAACCAATAAAAATCCCAATGTCAGCCTTCGGTTTCATTTTCCCAAGATCATCACCGTCATTTGTTGGATAGCATAAGGATCCGATCACATAAAAGTTTTAAACATTGGGTTTTATGCCCTTAATCAACTCATAAGGAGTTTTGTTGTACCGTGTATGTACAATAGAGCGATTTTGAGTAAAGCAAGCAGTAGCAATAGCTTCGGCCCAAAGAAATTGTAGAGATTTTGAAAAGATAAGCATTGTACGAGCAGCCTCGAAAAGTGTATGATTTCTTCATTCCACAACACCATTCTATTGAGGCGTTTGAGCTATCGAAGTATGATGTATAATGCCTAACTTTGCATAAAAATTTTGAAATTTCTCGTTCTTGAATTCAGTTCCATTATTAGACCAAACTTTTAGGACTTGTACCCTATATTCCGTTAAATCTGATTAATAAAATCGATGATCATGTCTGGAGCCTCATCTTTGGTGCGAAGGAAAAATACCCAGGTATATCGAGAATAATCATCTACAATAACCAGAATATATCACTTGCCAATGATACTTTCTACCCTCATTGGTCCACATAAGTTCATATGAATCAATTCAAGTTTGGATTCTGTGCTTGGAACCAAAGTTATGCAAAAATTCTTTTTTTGTAGTATGGTTGCAGTACCACAAAAGTTCTTGTGAGCCTCCCACACATGGAGTAATACAAGTCTAGAAATGATCCAAAATACATAACTAAAAACAAAGTCCTAAATGCAGTCATTTAAGAAAAGATCCTCAAAGGGACACTCTTAGGTCTGCTAAAGGCCTTCTATCCTGACTTCACCGAGCATTCACATCACCTGAAAATGATACTCAAAAAGATCAACAAAAAGTTGGTAAACGCGTAGGTTTAGAGTATAAACCCAATTGTTGTGCCAGAATCTGAGTAGGACAATAGTGAAATATAATAGCGGAGTGCAAGCAGTATTCATAGTGATCCAATAACAATCATAGTAGTCATAGCATATCATAGCAATCAAATCATACCAACCATTCAATAATGGTCCAAGAGCTTATAGTCCTTCGAACCTATCGCCTACCAGCTAGAGCTACACAGGCCGGCTTAGTAGCTATTTGTCATTTCCCAAATAGCATGCATGAACATATACAACAACATTCACATACGCAATTATAGGCACATAGCATTGTCCAAAAACTTAGTAATAGTTTAGCACAAAAGTAAAACAGTCTGAAATAGATTTGAGTATCATTTTCCTCCGAGGAAAATAGTTTGAAAGTGGGGCTACAAGAACTCAACATTGACAAGATGAATAGTATCTGAAATAAGATGGTCAAACAACAAACGTGGCAACGGCGTCTAGGTCCCAACCCTAGCAATTTGTGTCCGACTTCAGAAATATATTATGTATGTGGTAATTGAAATTAAGCATATGAATTATTAAAAGAAAGTGTTTTCGTATCATTGTTTTTAGTAAAATTACTTAACTGATTGAGTGGTGGTTGCAAAATTAGAACAATCGAAGAAATACACCGAAAGTTATAATATTATTATATATATATATAAATATATATATATATATATATATATATATATAAATATAATATATATAAATATATATATATCTATATAAACTATACACACACACACACACAACATATATATTATCTATTATATAAAAAAAATATATATATATAGTATAGTATAATATATATAAATATAGATATTATGTACTTAAACTATTTTAATAAGAATAGTAAGTACATCCAATAAAAAGTAAACAAATAGACGATAAGAAAACAACATATGTTCTAACAATTACTTAGTAAATCCCATTATCTAGTTAAGGTGTATAAATTAAAAAGTATTAACACGTTTTAAATAACGAAATAAAATTAAAAGTGTTATAATTTAAAAGATTATAAAATATACTTTCGTCTTTTAGTCGATTAATTTTAGTCGATTTATTAAAATAGTAATACATTATTATTTCCTCTTTTTGTCGGATTTTTAAGAAAGTAGGTTGTTGTAAAAATATTTCTAAGTATAATATTTTTATAAAATTTCGGCATGACCCATTTGTTTATAAATGATTTCCAAGGTCTTAAACCTTATTTTTAAACACTTTTCCTCAAACAGTCATTTTCTGACAAAACGTCAAAATCTACGTTTACGCTACGTTTTATCAAAACACGTTTTCCAAACGACTATTTTAATTATCCTAAACTCATATAAGTATAAATTGATCAAAATCCGCTTTAAACATTTAAGTTTACTAGTTTTTCACTTATTGGACCATAAGGCCCAATGTTAGTCCAATATCCTTAGCTTTAGTTTTTAGTCCATAATAGACCTAATATTGAATTTACTAGTTAGCCCAATAATGAAAAGTCTAAAAATATCAATAAGCTAAAAATACCAAACTCAAATAAGCAAAGTAGTAAGTCAACAAAATAAGCCGTGTAACCAAATAAGCCATAAGCCGCGAGCTTAATGGGCCAATTTTGGACTATCCGGCCCAATGACCACAACTAGCTATTCAACCTCTTAAACCAACAATTTTTGACTAAAAATAAGTGTTATGAATACGTTGAAAATAAGCCGAACGAAAAGCCCCAAAAATAAGCCAAAGCCTATTGGGTCTTAGTTGGGCCGCGGTATGTATAAGCCCAAACAAACACTTTCAAAAATATATTAAGCCCAAAATAGAATCAATAAGTTATAAGATACGCGAATAAGCATTTTTAGTATCAAAATAAGCTAGAACTTAAGCTATAAAAATAGGACGAAAGTTTAAATGACCAAAACCACCTTCCTTTTTGTTTCATTTTTATTGCCGAAACCAAATAAGCCAGTGCTTATTAATAAGCCGAATAAGTTATAAGCTTTTATGACCCAAAATATTATTTCACCAACACAACCAAAATATTAAAATGATACTTTCTTTGTTTTATTTTTTCTTTTCTTTCGAACCAAACGCCACCCTTTAGATCCTTTTATAAATTTTTAGCTTTTGATTTCTAAACACAAAGTGTACAACTAGTGTTTATGCATCATAATATTAACAAAAGTACAAAGATTTTGAAGAAAAGATTACTTACAAATTAGGGTTTTAGATGGAGATTAAAGCTTAGCCAAACAACCCAAATGTTGTTTATTTACCCACACGATCAAACCCGGATGTATTTAAGCTTCCATATTCTTGAACAAAATCAAAAAAATGTATGGTTTATGTGTGTGTGTTGTGTCGTTCGAGCAAGAGAGAAAGAGAAGGTGAGAGAGTTTTCTTGATGAGTGTTTTGGTGTTGTGTGTGTGTTTTTGAAAATAAAATAAGGATAAGGAACACACATGCATGGACAAGGTGCCTAAAATGGTGCTTCCTTGTCCCCCTTAAGGCCGATCGAAACTAGGATCCTAGTTGATTTTTTTGTCTTTTGTCGGGATATGTAGCGTGTCTAGTTCGTAAATAAAAGTGACCCGAAAGTTCTCGTATTTTAGGTAAGTGTAAAAATAAGTTTAGTAGTCTTAAAATATCAAAAGAATTAATTTCATAGTTATAATGTTTTAATTTAGTATAGACAATATTTTGCCGTGCCGGGACGCGTTGTTTGACATTTTAAGCTGTTTGCGGGATAAATCTCCCAGTAAGTGATCAAATATAGATGTAACCGCTCAAAAATGAATAATTCAAGCAATAAATGAACTATTGACTAAATAAGTTATAAATTGACTACCGTTAGCACGGTAACTAAACTGACACAAACAACAAAAGTCAATAAAACAGAGAACTAAATAGAACATCCTTAGTCTGGAAAATTGGCAAAGGTTACACATAACTTTTTGGTAATTAAACTGATCGAGATAGAACATGTAATTAAACCTTGATACTAACCTGATGAGATGGTAACTGAAACTGTTCATCTTTGTTGTGGGAACAAAATCTCGCTTATCCCAAAATCCAGTTTTGTTGATTAAATGGTGGGTCATCTCTAAATTGCACAATCAACACGTTGTCATCGCAAAGGACCCTTTGTAGGTGAGTTCTTCTAGTATTAAGAAACAACCCCTGAAATATTGTAGGAAATAGCCTTACATCAAAAAGCAAGGTATCGAAGAAATAGATATTAAAAACCAAGAGCCAAAGGTATTTACAAAAAGAGACACAATACACACCTTGAACTGGTAAGTTCCGTCAATACTCAGATAGTAATGATAAAGGTACATCTTTCCACGAGTCAAAATGATACAAAATAGAAAAATCATTTGAAGCATAAGATTTGACCTGAAGCATGATATATATGCACTACAGTTTTATATAAATGTTGTAGCTATTTCTTTTTCGTCTTTTGATTTAGTAATTTTCAAATTAATTGAAACATGGAATGACTCGGATAGTTATATCGGCGCATAAGCGCGAGATGTACCTTGTGGGGGGTGGCAGTCCCATCAGTCAAGGGTCGTAGTAGATGCGACAAAAGGAAAATCATGCCCGAAGATTATCTCCTGCAACCACTTAGTTATGTTTAACAGCTTTTCAAAATTTTGCTCGAAAAAGATTCTATATAAACCGAATCTTACATATAATAAACATGAGCCATTTTATTCAGTGCTCGCTAACTTGAAACATTTTAATACGTGCGCTAACCAAAAAATGCAGTTCTGAGATGCTTTCCGAGATAATTCGTCATAACTGAAGTTTTAAACATATAACAGAGACATCAGTGAAACCTAAATGAGAACATAACACCAATCAGAAAAATCTGAAAAGAAAAGAAAACATAAATCAAAAAGGAAAAGAGATGTAGCTAAACCAACCTTTATATCAGGAAACCTAAATGAAGCATCGAACTGATATTGACCAGTCCTCAATCCGAGAAAAATTGAGCGCGCGCATTATCTGTTTCATGACAGCAAAAATAGCAAACAAAATCATAAATAGCCAAAATTATGTCTCGTGACAGGAGAATCAAATCCAAACACTATCACCTACATTGCATTATTTGTTTCCTCTTATTTCAAAATGCGTGCTTCATAATCGTACAACCTACCTCAATGTTGCTGTTTTTGAAAAACTAAGTATTGTTATTCTGAAGTTTGCGCTTTCTTTTTCTTCTCATTTCTGACCATACATCGGTTCGACAGTGGCAAGATGCAATCAACAGGGCAACCTGCAATCACCAAAAAATGCAAGCAGCAAGGCGAAAACATAAATACGCGCCTTTTTATATTGGTGGAATACCTGTTCGTGTTCTCTTCATTAAGGGTTGGTGAATGCGTTAGGAAAGATGGAAAGTGGTAGCTGTTAAACGTTAAACAACGTTGTATCAACCCGTCAATGAGAGTGTGTATAATAATAACAAATGAGGCTCAGATTTGTGAGTATAGAATTAGGACCAAACAGCTCACATGGCTGCAATCACACGCTTGGTGTGACTGCCCAGCCAAGACACATGGCTCGCTAAAGCATGTGTACTAAACAGAATCTAATCACCATCGCCCGCAACATTAGTAATATACTCATTTGTGCTCAAATCCAATGTCGTTTGAACATCAGGCTTTCCTTTTTTTCCAATGGGCTGATTTCCCAGGCCCAAGTGTATCGTCCCTGTAGTTAATGTTTTTATCTGGCCAATATATATGTATATTATATCAGTTCATTCCACCGGCCTAATTAAATCGATCACTCTAGAGTTATCGTGAATTGATACACAGCTTATGCACGACTAATAACCGTATATCTGTCAATGAGGTGTTCCAAATCAGAAGCAAACGGGCGAAAGGGGATCACACACCGCCATGGCTGCAAACACCGGTTGCATTTGTTTAAATGCCATTCGGGTTACCCAGCCAAGATACGGGTTGAATACGACCCAATGCTCGATTATTATTAAGGTGGTCATTAACACCGCTGAGGTGGCCATTGAAAACATCAAACGGCCGCAGGTGAACCATACCTGGATTAAAGAGATACTGAACACGGTACTTATAGCCACATATCAAACTTAGGAAAATTGAAATAACTGCACTCCAAAGTCAGCTATTGCTTATTTTACCTGTGCTTATGCTCCATAAAAAAACTAAAAAAGAGATATGCAGTCATCTAATAGTTTGTCACAGAACTCCTACTATTAACCTAAGACTGACATGATATTAGATAATCCAAACATAAATCCATGGATTGCTTATTTTTTACATTCTCAAAATAAGCAGACAAACATTATCAAAACCCCCCTAATATATTACGGCTCAGATTTGTGAATAGGGATCGGGTCAAAAAAACATGTGAAGTTCACCATGGCTGCACACAGACCTAGTTGCTTAGTAGCGGTTTCTACAATGCCGTCTGGTCATTGCCCCACCAGGTGACGGTCAAATTTGCGACGTGCCATTTCATTTCGATCAAATTATAACAATCATCATAGCCTGTTATCATATATGTACATGAGGCTCTAAAATACCTCATCGTATACACATTTGTTGCAATCATTTTAGGCAGGATGAAACAACGCCCAAAAAATCACGGCCGGAAGAAAAAACAGCAAGATAGGTCTAAACAACCGAAAAGAAGGAATCAACACAACCACCAAATTCTAACGAACCCCTAACCTAAAATTTTAATCCTTTTAATTTTGTATAAAGAATTTGATACCTTTGTTTATGTTTGTGGATGATTCCAGCTGAAATCAACACATAGCCGCTCATAACATCATCGGCCGCAAAGAGAAAACCATACTTTTATATCAAATCAATTAAAACATGTAGCAATAACTGTTAACCTCGTGGCACAAAACCCCCAAAATCAAACCCTAATTTTCACCTCATGTATGTGTTGTACCGGTGTGTTCTATAAGAGTCCGGTGGTATGTAGAAGAGCCCGGTGGTATGTGTGTATGTGAGACTGGGTAAAAAATTTAACTACAGGGACGATACATAGTTGGGCCGGGGAAATAAGCCCATTGGAAAAAAGGAAAGCCCGATGTCAAAACGACAGAGTTTTTGACGGCTAATGAGTATATTTATAATTATAATGGGTTTCATTAGAAACGTCATCTAGCTTCTAATACTTGCCCCAAAAAAGTTGTTGTAGTTAGTATATATCGTTAGACAATTTAAGTATGTTGGGTTTGCCCGTTTAGTTGCTAGGTTTTGTTTATGTTATTCACTATTTAATCCCTTATAATCTTTATAGTTAATTGAATCTGATCAATACATTGTTCATCTTTCGTTGATTTTTACATTGTATCGGAGCTATGAAAAAAGGGGGTTCGCTTGTTAGTTATGTGTAGCATCTCGACATCAACATCATGTTTGGTTTTGCCCGGTTTCGCTTGGTTTCTGCATCCGACACTGCCTGCTTTTGCATCTATCTAGTTCCGTTTGATTTTGCTCCGTCTGCGTTGTTTGATTCAGCTTTGTGTGTCCATTTGTCTGTATCTGTCTGCCTAAATATGTTGCTGTGTCTGCATATGTTCGCTTGAATCTACTCTTCTAGCACCGAGTGTGCACTCTGGAACACTCCACTTTTCGTTTGCTTTTTAGTTGTAGTTTAGTTTTTGTTTGACAAACTCTTGCAACATTGTGAGCTTGAGAACAAATGTTAGATAATAAAGGCACGCAAGCCCGTTGGCTTTGGCCCGTCTAATTGCTAGATTTTGTTTAGGTTAATCACTATTTAATCTCATGTAATGTTTATGTTAATTGAATCTAAATAACATATTTTCGATTTCTACTTATATACGATCATTTTAGTTATTATATCAGAAGGTTATTGTTTTATTGAATCGAAATGATCTTTTTGGCATAACACTTATAGAAACAACAATAGTCAATAAAAACAAGAACTAAATAGAACATCCTTAGTCTGGTAAAAGTGGCAAAGGTTACACATAATTTTTTGTAATTAAACTGATCGAGATAGAAAAAGTAATTAAACCTTGATACTAACCTGATGAATGGTAACCTCAAAACTGTTCATCATTGTTGTGGGAACAAAATCTCGCTTACCCCAAATCCCATATATGTTGATTAAATCGGGGGTGGGTCATCTCTAAATTTGGCACAATCAACTGACGTGTCATCGCAAAGGACCCTTTGTAGGTGGTTCTTCTAGTAATTAAGAAACAACCCCAAAATATTATAGGATATTAGCCTTACATCAAAAGCAAGGTTCGAAGACATAGATATAAAAAACCAAGAGCCAAAGGTATTTACCGAAAAGAAGACACAATACACACCTGAACTGTTAAGTTATCCGTCAAGTACACATAAAGAAATGATAAAGTAGCATCCTTTCCAGGAGTCAAAATGATACAAAATAGAAAAATCATTTGAAGCAAATAAGATTTTGACCTGAAGCATGATATATATTGCACTACAATTTTATATAAATGTTGTAGCTATTTCTATTCGTCTTTTGATTTAGTAATTATCAAATTAATGAAACAAGGAATGGACTCGGATATTGATATTGCCGCATAAGTGCGAGATGTACCTTGTGGGGTGGCAGTCCCATCATCAAGGGTCCGTCAGTATGATTGCGACAAAAGGAAAATCATGCCCCGGAAGATTATCTCCTGCAACCACTTAGTTATGTTTAACAGCTTTTCAAAAATTTTATGGCTCGAAAAATTCTATATAAACCGAATCTTACATATAATAAACATGAGCCATTTTATTCAGTGCTCGCTAACTTGAAACATTTTAATACGTGCGCTAACCAAAAAATGCAGTTATGAGATGCTTTCCGAGATAATTCATCATAACTGATGCGATTTGGGTGGTGGTTGATCGGCTAACCAAGTCTGCTCATTTCTTACCCATTCGAAAGAACTATGGTATTAGTAAGTTGGCGGAGATTTTTTGATAGGAAATTGATCGTGCCGGATTCACACCGTAAATATATATAATATATAATCAAATATAAAATATATAAAGAAGTGTAAAAACCAACAGTCA